>JADKLZ010049894.1:0-11613 GCA_021533235.1 Biomphalaria straminea | reverse complement strand
GTAAACAATACCTGTATCTAGGCCCAGACCGCGTCCATGCAGACTCGGATATCCCCGCTCCCCCACTTCCTGTAGCCTAGTTAGGATTGAATCGCATGATATTCTTATTGTATTTTTCTTACAAGCACAACCACAAGACGGACTAATCAGAAGTCATGTTTTTGTTGTTAGCTATCTGACCCTGAGGAAATGTAACTGATACGTGTTGTGAGATTGTAAAAAAAAAAAAGTGAATGATTGTAAATGAGGCAGTTGATTTACTCTTCGAGACGAACAATAGTGTAGCTCTTTTAAAGAGCTGGCCAAGCTATGGTTTCCGTACCATTTGTGGCGCGCAAAGAAGTTTCTCTGGGAAACATTGCGCTAGGTTATATGAACAACTTCTTTTGAGTTCTAAAAATTATTATAATTAGCATTTTTATTTTCTAAATGAATACATTAAAACATCGGAAACTGACTACTAGAGAAGTGTGAAAGGTGCATATGTTTACAAAACAACAATGTAGCATATATCTATTAGCGGAAAATAGGCCCACTAGGCATGCTTTAGAATGCTTGACGCTTTAAGGCAAAGTAATATCTCCATTACCTACTTGGCCTTTACATTATATAAAGATAGAATGTCTAGAACTGCCTCAGTCTAAGTGTGAATTGTTGATTTTAAGTCATTTATTAATAATACAATTAAAAAACAAGACTAGCTTAGGAGCCGACTTGCCTTAGCAGACATAGAAGAGAGCACCTGGTTGCATACAGCCTCAGAACGAGACAGCTCGAGGTCACTCTCAAAGGCTGCGGGATACACATTTGAGACCAAAAGAAAATCCGCTGCCGAGGACAGACGCAGACAGCGAAAATAAAATCTTAATCGATCACCGGCGGACAATGGTTACTCTTGTCCTGGTTGTGGCAAATATGTAGGTCACAGCTGGGGCTGCGTTGTCATGGGAAATACTGCATTCCTCCTTAATCTTCGAACTCGGAAAAGCTTTATTCTTAATAAAACTAGTTTCTCGGATTAATAGTTTTATTCACCAGAAATCTTAAAAGTGTAGTCTTTTTAAATGAAGAATATCACAGTGTGTTTGATGTGCCACAATGGTGAAGAGTTGGGTTGACTTAATTTAAACCAAAAAAAAAAGTTAATAACAAAACATGTGGTAGAAAGAGCTTTTCTTTTCTTTGCATTGAAACAAAATAAAAATACCCTTTCATTATATAAATTAATACAACTGATTAGAAGATTATTATCTTGATTGTGTAAAGTAAAGAAGAAATGAACAAAATGATTTTTAAATTGTACTTTGTTTACTTCTTAACAGTAGGCCTACTATAAATTAAGTAAACTTCTGTTGCAATTGCCTGTAGATAGTTTGACCCGACAAATATGCAAAATGTTTCTGCATCTTTTAATTTAATTTTTCATCATAGACTATTTGAAGAAAGTAAACAATTTTTTTTTACTAATTTGTATTACTATTTTAAAATATGATTATTTGCTTTAAATAATTTATTTGATTATTTGAAATTGGACTTAAAGATGCTTCGGCTAACTGTTTCTCTTTAATTTTATCGTCAATGAGTCTCAAATGCCTTTTTAAACGTAGCTCAACGATGTTATCTTATAAAGTATAGACGTTAATAAGCTAATTAGTCCTACGCGTGTGCCTAGGTTAATCTAGTGATGCATGTTAAACAATGACTTAAACTCTGCCAAGTCACCAGTTTTCTTGGCTGACTCAGGCAACCCGTTCCATTTTCTATAACACTAAATTTGTTCTAGCATAGAGCTCAAGTTTGAAAGAAGGCTCGGTGTGTACATTTCGTTGTGCAGTGGACACATGCTGTGGTAAATGGTGAGGGCTTTAGTTTCAGCCTCGGTTTGGAAGGTAAATGGTAGCAGACGACCAATGACAGTGCCTCTCAATTTGACGTCCAAATATTTAGCGTGATAAATTAGAACGTGACTTCAGAGGATAATTAAAAATTGTCGGGTAACATTTCTCGAAGAACCGGAACAAATTTACTGAAACATTTTATCTTGTTTTATTCCCTGGTTGACTCGCAGTTGAAACCAGACTCTTAGTCTCTTTAGTTAGGTAGCCACTAAACACTCTATAGTTAGGTAGCCACTAAACTCTATGCAGTTAGGTGGACACAAACTCTCTTTAGTTTGGTAGCCATTAAACTCTTTGTAGCTAGATAGCCACTAAACTTTATGTGGTTGGTAGCCATTAAAATCTTGGTAGTTAGTTATCCACTAAACTTTCTGTAGTTAGGTAGATTACAAATCTCTAAGTTAACACTATGCCAGGAGTATGCCCACTTTATATAATGTTCTATTTCAAATGGCACATAGGGCATCACTTCTCTATGTTGATGTTTGAAAAGACTTTTCTCTAAGTGATTGCTTAAGACGAGATAGAAAATAGAAATATGGCCTCCATTTATTCTTCTCTAAACATGTTTTTTAAAGTTCCGACTTATAGATTTGAAGCTCGTCTGCTTTTGGTCTGCACAGTGAACAAATAGATCTAGTCAAAAAAATTATTTATTGAATTTAATGATTCGCATGTCATGCTAGATTCACCTTGGTAACCGGAGTTTAGAGGCGACGCTGACCATTCTCTATTGTGTGGGAAAAAACACAACTTTTTGTCCTATTTCATAGTTTCCCTAATAACCCAGACGTCTGAACCCATTCCTACCCAAATATGTCTGAGCGAACAATTATCTTTTCTTTCCTTTATTTCCTTTCTGACGGTTGGTCATTGTGCTGGCCACATGATACCAGCGTAAAACGCTGGTCTCAGAAACAGATGAGTTATTTTAAGTAGTCTCTAAAATCGTTTTTGTCTAACTTCTGACCTGATCATCTCTCTCTCTCTCTCTCACACACACACACACACAAACACACTCACACACACAAACACACTCACACACACAGAGAATTAAAACTTCTGAAGTACAGAAAAAAAATCTCAAATTGTTTGTTTAAAATTTCGTTCACCACCATAAAAAAAAGTTTGGCCACAAAAGGCACTGGGAGGGGTGAAGTAAAAGTTCCCTAAGACACCAAGGGTTTGGAGATAAATGGTGTCCTTCTGTGAGTTAATGAGGTGTCATTACGCCATGTGTGCCCTGTAAGGTGACTAGCCATCTATTATTTCCGTAAAGTCAGACCGCCCTGATTGTCTCAAGTCAGATCTCGGGCACTAATAGAAAGTCATGAAACCAGCCTTTGAATACTTATCCATCATGCTGACATGATGAAAATATTTTGATGTCAAGTGAATTCACACTAACATGTATTTTCGATGATGTAGTTTTGTGTGTATATAGTCCAGACAAATATCGAATTGGTACAGGAACTATTTTCAGTCCTCATACTTTCAATGCGAGAAACTTGTCTGTGACACAAAGTGAGTTTACAGTAATAGTAATTAAGAACAGACTCTAATATATTCCATATCATTGTTATATGTTCAATATAAGTTATATTACTTGAATCAATATATTCTTTATATTGGAATTTTAAAAAAAAAAGAACAAATCAGTTGGCCAACTCTATAGCAAGATCAATAATAGATCACACAGTAGACTATATAGTTAACAACATTGATACACTCATGAACAATAGTTACAAAATATTCAAATATGATTTCATGTAACTAGATCTATATCGTTTAGTACAATAAGCAAAAGAAATCAAAGTCCTTTAAAAAAAAATAAAGCTTATTAAAGTGGAAGACCATATATCTCAATACTGCAGGAATAAGCATCCTTTTTCTATTTGAAACAAAATTAATTGATTAGTTGTTTTTTTTAATTCATGTACTGTCATTGACTATGAATAATTATGCAAAATTTGAACGTGATCCCAGAGTGGGAAGTGGTGAAAAAAAAAACGTGTATCCTATACTCTTAAGCGAGCAATTCTTGTATATATATATATATATATATTTCTTCTATTTCGAAAACGGCTCTAACGATTTTCTTTAAAATTTCAACGTATCTAAATGTTAGTGAGAAAAAAATTCTCAGCTCATTGGCCACATCGGGAAAACTCGAGTTCGACCGTTATATCGGTTTGAAAAATGTCTCATTATGGAAAAACTTATTTTGGTTTGAAGGTTTTATGAATGACATGGAGAATTTATGAATGAAATTTTTTCCCACGACGTCAAAGGGAAAAAAAACTTGACACCTCCTACGTCACTGGCTTACATCCGTTCACTAAAGCAACAAGTTTAATCGATGAATGAATAGACACAACATTTTGCGCACCGTAGTTGAAGGTTTATTTCCGTGTATGCGTTAATTTGTAACTGAACAGCTATCAAGAACAGAAATCAAGCACGTGGTTATCTGAAGAAGTTCAAGTGTTTACAAAAGTTTCAACAAATTGATAGAAGAATTTGATTTATGTGCATAACTCTAATTAGCTCACCAAAAAAAAAAAAGACCGCCTTTGGCATGCGTTTGTCTGAGATTCTTCTCTCATACAGGATACTGCTCTGTCAAGAGTAAATGTCGGACTTAAACAATTCCCTCTATACAAAGGCCAAGGATACATATTTGAGCCCAACAGAAAATTGGCTGCCGAGGACAGACACAGACGCGAAAAGAAAATCTTAATCGACCACCGGAGGACAATGGTTATGCTTGCCCTGGATGTGGCAAAATATATCCACTGAACAAGATATCTAGCTAGCGGTCAACGAGTTTGCTATTCTGCAGCCACTTTTGATTTAACTATAAACCTCAGTAAAAAAAAACTAAGGGTAACCGTTAGGGTGTGGTAAAGAAAGGCCCAGGAGATATCTGAATGGAGGGATGTGTAAAAGCAGGCCATTTCCTTCCATAGGCTGTAGCACGAGTAGCAGTATTATATAACCTTTTTAGTATAAATTATTTAACCGAGCAAGGCTCGGCCACCTGATATTGAAACGTAATGAGAGAAATAATTCCACAAATACATCCATATACATCCATATCTCTGAATAAGTAGCATTTATTTACCCTTTAAATGCTAAACAAAAAAAAAATAACTACCAATAATTAATAAACTAATTGTTGTTGTTGTTGTTTTGAGTCATAGGTACTAAAAATATTATTTAAATTTTCAACTTGATCCGAGGTGTGGAAGAAAATAACGTGTACTTCTGTATTGTACTAGACAGACAGACAGACAGCTTTGTAAATGACATCTTTGTGTAACGTGGAGACATTCAAATAAAACTCCCTTCGTTCTCAGAAGTTCAACGTTTACTGCCCAACGATTCCATGCTGACCATCGAAATTTACAGTCAGTCTCATCATGTGTGTGTTCACAGGTCAAGCTAATTTTTCATGCTTAGTTTCTGAACTCTAGTATGACTATTTTTAATGTAACTGTACAATGTCACAACTTTGACCAGTGACATTCTACTACACGCCCAAAGTCACACTCTTCATGTTACAAAATTTATGTTGAATCTTGAACCGATGGAAAGGGGGGGGGGGCAACTTGCCAATGCAACAAGGTCCTGCTTTAAATTCTAAGCCAAACAATCAAAACGTGAGAACCACTTTTCTTAACAGTCCGCTAACACTGTCTCCATGTATGTTAAGCTGGCCAAACAAATAGGCCTCATTATTCACAACAACACAAGGAGGTAAGGAGATCAAGTTGTTTTTTTGTACTTTTCTGGTTTGTAGTTGACACTTAGTACCGCTAGGTCAACACAAATGTGTGTGTGCGTGTGTGTGTGTGTCACGTGCGTTGAAAGAACTAAATTTGAAGACGATTTGACACTCGGTTAGATTTGGACTCTTATATTGTGTACATTTCTACTGCTGACTGCGATGTACATGGGCTACGTACAAAGCGTGTATTGGACTGTTTTAATATAAATGCATACACAATGTAGCTTCTGTGTTGGAGATCTCTTGAGTCAACTGACATTCGATTTTATTTAGCATCAAAATTTTTTAAAATAATATAAACTGTTAAAATGTGGTTATCTATATTATTATTTTTCTCGGAAAGTAAAACTTTAAAATTAGCAAAGTATATATACTGTATATACATACACTACGGCCCCTTCAGTTGCAAAGCAGCCATGGGTCTTCTCATAGAAATTAGACGAAAGCCTGGGCATAAGCTATGGTCGGAACAATGTCGCCCACACAGAAGTCCCTCCTCTCTACGGAGCTGACGTGTTGACATACAGTTTGGGATCAGCCGCGTCGCAGGCTCTGCCATGATGTAGCACTGTGTTCTGCAAGCTGCCTAAAGATCACTAGCTCCTGATTTTTACTCAGGGTTCACTCCCGAAGTCTAACCCATATTTGTGTGTAGCTGCAAGGCATCAGAGGTGAGTTTAAACTGAACCAGAATCCATTTACTTCTATAATTGAATCAGAATGTTTCTACATTGTCTCAAAGATGTAGAGCAAGATTTATTATTGCCAGGAGAAGACCAAATAATTTAAAACAGAAAATATAAACTGGTCTGCTTCTCCCTACAAAAGAAAAAATAAAGAGCAATTGGTTTTCTATTAAAAGGAGTTTTATAAAGTGATCAGGCATTTGAGAAATGTTCAAATTATTTCATGGCTCTGACAAATGATGTTATACAGAAAGCTACTGCAACCAATATACCGAAGGTGCATGAACTGCTTTATGGAAACAACTGTTTTGTCTGCATTAATATTGACATAATAAGTAGGTCACAGATGGGACTGTATAATCCCTTGAAATGTACGCCTCATTTGTCAGCAGTCAGAAAGTTAATCACGTATTTTTTGAAAGATGTGTGTTATGACTAATAAACAAGTAATACGAACTAAAATCAATTCTAACTTTATGTTCAAACTATAGAGTCATCTTAAAGTCTTACATTCAAATTTCATTTGGCATTGAAACATTGGACCAACAATGAAACAACGACATTCGCGTAATTAGCAACAACTTAGCTAACCGGCTAGACTAAAAGGTCAATAAAAGACCTATAGATAATATCTAAATGAGTCGAAAATACAATTGCCGACATTTTTAAAAACTATTATCCACATAACGTAAAAATTAACATAATCTATATATATATCATAACAAATCAATATTCACATTTGACTAGAGTAACACCTTTGGTAAAATCACTTAATTTATAAAGCCTTCAGGACAGAAGACTCAAAAGTAAAGTAGCAATTATACATACAACACTTAACCATAATCTTCAAATTCAAAAACAAAACTTAATAAAATACTCAGAAAGACACAAAGAAAAAGGCACATTCCTCGTCCCATATGCTAGGACAAATTTGTACAAAAGCTCCTTCTACCCTAGCGCTATTGGAGCATGGAATGGATTGCCTGAGCTAGCCAGGAAAACCAGTGACTTGGCAGAATTTAAGTCATTGGTTAATATGCATGACTGAATGCATCACGCGTAGGACGTAGCCTAATCATCTTCTTTTTGAAGTAACTTCTGTATTGTATAAGATAAGATAAGATTTATTTCTCAAAAGACAAGTTCAAAAGTTCAAACACACAAGTAAGCAACAACAACAAGTAAATGGGAAGATCCCATGGTGCAGCAAGGGTGTGAATGGAAATTGGTGCATCCCAATCCGCACCATTTTGTGAATGAAAGTGGTGTTTATATAATTCTCTTCTTCCCAATTTTTGTCATAATATTAACTCTTTCTCTCCTGACTGACAATACCAACGTTGATTCCGTCAGAATGTGGTAAATAATTATGGAGAGAAGAGTTAAAAGTATTTCCAGATTATTGTGTCGTAAGACTATTGAAACTAGAACAACAACAATACACAGATAGAGTATACTATCAGGTTTCACTATAGAAGTACTTTAATTACGCATATTTGTTAATTAGACATGATTACGAAAGGTAACTCAATCTCTCTATTCCTAGATAGATCTAGATCTAGATCTAAAACTCGAATTCGACTATAGATTATAGATTATAGAACTTCTCTTCGCAAAGATAGTTTCATGCTTTAGCACATGAACATACTAATTATAGTCCATTCATTTCATATTTTAATCAAATTAACATTCACATTTATTTGTCTAAAGAATTGTTACATGAGTGCAACTCTATTCTTAATATCGCGTAAATTAAGGTCAATTGGCTATTTTTTGGCTCCATTCATAGAATTTTTTATGCATGAATTCACGCATTCGCTTTACTTATACCAAGTAAATGGGAAGATCCCATGGCGCAGCATGGTGTGAATGGAAAATCATGTATCCAAATCCAATCCGCACTATTTTCATTCACAAAATAGCATAGCATATTTTTTTTGTTTACTTTATTTTTACAATACAAAAGAATTTAATAATTTCCGGAGATATCCAGGACTTTTTCGTAGGCGTAAATTTAATAACATTTCAGGAGATTTCCAGGGGCTCCTGGTAAATCAAGAGGCCGAGGGAAATCTGTTATCTAATATATAAAAGAAAACAAAGGCGTATGTATGTATGTATATATGTATGTATGTTCCCGTATAGAAATCAAAACCGTTTCACCGATCTTGACAAAACTTGACAGAAATGTTCCTTGGGTACTAACTTAGACCTGTGTGTATGAATTGTAGCCATAAAACAAACTTAAAACCCTAAAAACAAATAAAGTTGCCCAACTCTATTCTATACTATTTTATGGATCTAGGCTTTGTTTACAATGTAGACATGAGAAAAGATCGAAAGGATTTAGATCTAGAACTAATTTTAAGAACTACACTTTGCAATTATAGTTTTTTACTTTGACACTTGCAAGCATGAAAGAAGGTCCATTGATTTCATTATTTAATAAAATTATCCTTCAAATTTGTGTTTCAAAAGCATTTTTACATAAATTCGGTCTTTGTATCTTCGAATTAAATATCCTGCTGAACATACTTTCATTAGACATTACCGAAAGGTTACACTCATAGACATAAATGGTTACATTCTTACACATCTCTCTATTCATAGATCTAGGCATTCTAGGTCTAAAACTGTAATTCAACTCTAAGATGGTAGAACTTCTCTTCGCAAAGATAGTTTTAATCTTTAACACATGAACATACTAATTATATTCCATTCATTTCATATTTTAATCAAATTAACATTGAAAATTGTTTTCTAAAGCATTTTTACATGATTGCAATTTGCAACTATTATCCTAATATCGCGTAAATTAAGGTCCAGTTGCTATTTATAGCTCCATTCATTATTTTTTTTTATAATGAATTCACGCATTCGCTTTACTTTAAACATTATTATTTTCTTTAATTGTTTCTAATGCACTATATCCCTGACTACATCAGCAATACACAAGTTAAGACTCGCGGGGAGCGGGTAATATCTGTCTAGTATTATAATAAATAGTAAAAGCATAGTAATTATGTGTTTTCGTTTCCTACAAAATAAACAAAATCATCGTATCTTTAAAAAAAAATATTTCTGTTCAAGTAAACTTACTGTCTCATGCAGAGAGCATTATGGAATTGAATTCTCTAAACTACAAAATGAAAGAACACAGGTTTAATCGAGCCAATCGTCGTCCGCTGATTCTTCTTTCCGCCATTTTCCTTCTTATTGTTGTTATTGTCGGAGCAGTCGTGTGGAAGGTAACTAAAGATGCCTACCAAGTTAGGACTGTTTCCGGTGTAAACGATAAGACGGCATTGCCTGACTTGACAACTCCTCCTACCACGAGGAAAACCACCTATTCTTCAGAGGTAAGTTTGTTCATTAAGTTGAACCCAGACCATTCATTACAGTAGGCCTGAGCACAACCTGCAACGTCACAGCTTAAGGGCAGTTTACGGTACGTGTATGACGTGGCAGCGAGCTATTGGTCTGAACTGCCCACAGTTTGTGACGTTGAAGGTCAGTGTTCAGGTCTGGTCTCGAACTCGGAAGGACATAACCGCGGATACTTATTTGTTAGTGTGCGCAGATCAAGTCGCAGCCTTTTGCTTCCAGCGATTTGCGTGGACATTTAAGCCAGCCTGGACTAAAGAAATGTTTTGCAACAAGGTAACAATGGGAGATAACAGTATTTTATACTCAGCACTGCTCCTCAGAGTGTTTACCTAAATGGCTAGTCCAATGTCTAATCTATTTCACCTTTTTTAAAGCATATATTCATTTTATATTTTGATGTGGAGTATTTTACACATGGAGAAAATCATATTGTACTATAGATCTAGTTTTATTAATGTTTCCATTTTTGGGAGGATCCTTTCTACCTGTAATGCGAGAAAAAAAAAAAAAAAAAACTCAGAGAGCATGTCGGCGAGAAACTGTTTGGTGAGTAGAATAGTTGGGAGTCTTTTCGCAGAGCGTTTTAAAATTTTAGGTGAACATCTTAGTCACATAGATCCAAATGCTTAGCTTATAAAAGAATAAAAACATTCTATTCTTTGAACATGTATATACACACATACACACAATGTCTACTTCCCAAGGATTCAAGAGTTCAAACAATGTGCGGGGTAGGCGAAGCTGAGTTTTTTTTTTAAGAGTAGTTTTAAAATGACGCATTTATTTCAATGAATGAATACGTTTTTTTTCCCCAGGAGTTAAGACAAAAGCCATGGCTTTCGTTGAGAATGCCACGCAACGTGTTACCTATTCATTACGACATCACTATGTTCCCAGATTTCTACGGCAATGGCAGTACATTTTACGGCAATGCAACTATAGAAGTAAGTTGACGATAAGATACTATATTACTATAACATGATCAGAAGGGAGGGATGAAGATATAAATAGCGTAAATAATGTTGATAATAATTGTAAATATTTAATTGAATTAAAAAAAAAATGCCAAAAATATAGTAGCTTTTAAATTTATTGTATAGTTAAATGACAATGGACCTCATTCACCAATCGTAAATAAACACATTTAGCCACGTCATAATATTGATAAAACAATGAAAAATATGTATCACTTGACAGCCACGATAGATGAAATACTTTGTATAGAAGATATAGAGAATCACGTGGCTAAATGTTGTTTGTTTACGATTAGTGAATGAGGTCCATTACGGGTTTGAGAGTAAACCTTTCTACACAGAGGTTTTCTAGAGTAGTGTTCCTTAAATTATAGATGTAATGCAGTGCCCGCCAAGTGTTTCCTGTATTCTGAGCTTCTGAATTCACTTTTCTCATAGCGCAAGTTTAAATGAGGTTTAAAAAAAAAAAAGACGTCGCACCGACCCCCCCTTGAGAAGTCCTCGCGCCTCCCTAGCGAGATGAAACCCAAAGTTTGAGAAGCTCTGCTCAAGAGTATGAGAACGAAGTGGCCGAATGTTGTTTGCTCAAGAGTATGAGAACGAAGTGGCCGAATGTTGTTTGCTCAAGAGTATAAGAACGAAGTGGCCGAATGTTGTTTCAGCTAAATATAAAAGAAGAAGATATTAAATAATTACAACAAAAACACTTATCCTAAACAAGTGATAGGATCATAGTGCATAGAGAAAGCTAAAAGGATGAAATTGCAGTCTCTCTCTCTCTCTCTCTCTCTCTCTCTATCCATCCATTCACCCATCTATCCATCCATTCACCCATCTATCTATCTATCTATCTATCTATCTATCTATCTATCTATCTA
>JADKLZ010049890.1:0-16102 GCA_021533235.1 Biomphalaria straminea | reverse complement strand
AAATTAAACAGTTTGCTTTTAGAAAACTAAAAGTAGCCGTTGCACCTAAACTTTTCAAGCCGCATTTAATGGTGAAATAATATTTTTCGTATCTCTTCTAGTTTTGGCGCTCTGAGTCTGACAGACGGACAGACAGACAGAAAGTCATTTTAAAAAAATGTGCGTGATATCTACATGCCAAGAGCATTTTTTCTAGTAACATTTCCTCCCTTACATTTACCTAATTGCTTCACAATTGGTGTTTTATTATTAAAAAATCGCTTGCATAATAATTTTTATAAATTAAACGGTTTGCTTTTAGAAAACTAAAAGTAGCCGTTGCACCTAAACTTTTCAAGCCGCATTTAATGGTGAAAAAATATTTTTCGTATCTCTTCTAGTTTCGGCGCCCTGAGTGTGACAGACGGACAGACGGACATTTTGCACAAACCTAATAGCGGCTTTTTCCCCTTACGGGGGCCGCTAAAAAAGTGAAAAAAAAAAAAGTAACTTTATAAATTTTAAATTGTACCAGCTAACAAACTTAGGAGTTAACAAAGTTTAGAAGTAAACAAACTTCAGAACTAAACAATCGAGCTAGCAACTTAGAATGACATGAAAGTTAATGAGCTTTGGAATTCAGCTAACTCTCTCTCCGATTACATTAGCGCAGCATAGAGTTATCTCGCTTTCAATCTTAATCATCTCCATTAGTGCTGAATAGAGGAGAAATGAAAGGGAGAGGAGAAGGGAGCTAGTGAGTAGGGTCGGGTAGAGGCATTCTGCATCAACAGTTTGCTAGTTCCTGGTTTAAAAGAAACGTCCAATTGCAACAATTAAAGAATGCCCCATTAAAGAATTATCCTCCTTTTGAGTGGCAGAGAGTAACCAGCCGTGTCTCAGTAGGTCATTGATTCCTTCCCACTGACATGCTCGACATCCCAAGCCGACTCGAACAGACTTTCAAACTACAAGACAGAAAGTGAAGGGACATTATGTTGGATACACAAAACGAGACGAGGGGGAAAAAAAGAGCAATTTTCTTTTTTTTTTTTTAAATAAACTATTTCTAATAGAGCCAAAGCATTTAATGCAGATAACAAAAGAGAACAGAAAATAAGATCTCCAGTATTGAAGAGCTCCTAAGTCTGAATCATGGAGCGCGCGCTCATTTTCCTAGTTCACATCAAAGTGATTTCGTTTAAACCCTTTTTATTTGACTTTCTTTCTCGGCAGCTCAATTTTCACTGGCAGATACATTCGTCTTTAGTAGAGCATGACAAACTGTGTGTGTGGGGGTGTTGATATATGTGTGGTAAAGTAGATACAAGAGTTGCTTGTTTTTAATGTCAGTTAATAGAGGGTATGTGTGTATGATGTTGTATGTGGGTGTTGAATCTATCTATCTATCTATCTATCTATCTATCTATCTATCTGTCTGTCTATCTATCTATCTATCTATCTATCTATCTATCTATATTATGCATAGACGAATTTATTTTCTAATACAAACTCTTGCATTTCACTTATGTCCGCTTCCTTGCCCAAACTTGGGCATTTATCTATCTATCTATCTATTTATCTATGCTAGACGCAACTCATTTAGACTCGTTAAACAGCTGCTCATTTATAACAAACTTGACCTGATTAATTTACAAAACAGCACCCTCTCAGAACGTGCAATCTATGGGACAGATGAAATAAAGGTCATCTGTTTCTGTGACCCACGGTTAACGAGGGTGTCATGAGGCCAGCACAACGATCCAACGCCTTTAACCTACTTATGTCACTTAGCCACTAGAGTTGAATAAACTCTGGGTCATCTTAAGATCCACATCAAAATGGAGTCCAATCTACATAGAAATAATGGAACAACAATCACGGAAATTAAAATCTATATTCAAAATTTTCTTCTTCCCTCAAGAGTTTGGTCGAGTAGCAAGAAGTAAAGGAAAGATCACTCTCTTATTTCTGCAAATATCAATAGAGGGGGGAGAACACGTGGGTATTCACACGTCGCTACGGATGGCTGCGAGCTGGACTGTCAAACCCTGCCCTCTCCCATCCCCCTTCGTCTTGCGGGAGGTTTGGACTAAAATGTAAACTGTCTTAAACTCTGAAGGAACATCCGGAACATGTTAAACATTTTTAAAAAATGTTTTTACAAACACTGAATAGCAGGGCCGGACTTAAGCACTGTGGGGTCATATTCAAAACTGATTTCGCGGGGCCAAGTTTGGGCAAGGAAGCGGACAAAAGTGAAATGCAAGAGTTTGTATTAGATAATAAATTCGTCTATGCATATTATAGATAGATAGATAGAAAATGAAAATTTTTGTAAATGAAATTTGTTTTTAACTATTATTTAAAAAAAAAAAAACATGTCGCGGGACGGATTAAACCTTTGAGGGGGCGGTAGTTTGTCCATCACTGCGATAGAAGAGAGAAGGAGAGAGAGAGAGAGAGAAAGAGAGAGAGACAGAAACATACATTTACCATTCATAAGGACTACTTAGAAATGTCATGAAAACATTGGATACGAAGAAAGCTAATGGATCGTAAAACGGGTATAATCAAATTATTTACAGATCAAGTAAGAGGCAATATGCAGTATTTCTATAAAAACCATATAGAAAGGTCTTGTTCATTTACAGAGCTATGACTAAATGATTTAAACAAGAAAATAGCTTTGGCTTCTTGTTGTCAAGCCAAAACTATCATTTTAAAAGGTGTAGAATGAACAAACTTCAATCATGCGAGAGAGTTACTGAAAGCGTTGCAGTCATTCAAGTGTAGTTTCATTTATGCTGTTGGAAAACCTCCACGCAAACTTGGCTACAATTTATGTCCCGAGAGTTTCACTTGGAGGTATCAAACGGCAAGAAATGAATATATTTTTATGTGTTTTTTATAACTCTGCGCGGGATTCTTTATCCCTCCCTCTCTTTAACCCCCCCTTCCTCACCTTGTCCCCCACAGAGCACCCAGTTAGAGGACGTTCAAATCAACCAAGTTGATGGGATAATAATTGACTCTGCGCGCTGAGCTGAAAGTCTAAAAACATTCATCCTTGTAGCACCTTTTTCTGAGAACAATTTCAGTTTTTAATATTTTACAGAGTTGTGGTTCTTAAAACATATAGTCATACAGAGTTTTGGTACTTAAAACAGTAGTCATACAGAGTTATGGCTCTCGGTATGTGTATCTTTTTTGTTACACCCAATTGGTGGCTCTTTTTGGACATTTCATTTTTGTCCTTGGAACTTTGTTTCACAAATAATAATAATAATATAATGATAATTAAATAATGACAATTTGATAGAGAATTTTATAGAGCACACATTTAACATAAGACGAACACAATAATTTTGACGAAATTACTTGATAATAAAACTTTGGAGTATAAATATCGCAGATTTATATTTTGTACATGAGGAAGTTGATTTCATAAAGATAAGATTTTAAAATGATTGCTTTCACATCGCAACATGGGTCAAATCTCAGTTTACAATTTCTGCTCTATATCGGTACTCAAACTCGAGTCTCATGTAGTAGCTATCAGTTTATGCCAGACAACTCATCATTTCTAAAGATTTGGATTGACTTCTGGTCTCAATGTGAACTTTTGTCTCCACGTCTGATAAGAATGACAACCCAAATTTTAAAATATTTTTAATGAGTTCTCTCTCTTTGTAGTGTAGCTGTTGAATCTGTTATTTAAACTTATTCATTTCAGTGACTACAACAAGTGACAGATCAAGCAGACAATGGTAGCTGTACAAAACTACACTGATGGCTGAAATCTGGTTTTAAAAGATTTTCTGTCCTCAGTACACGCAGGTTATTTGGATATTAGGGACAAAAAATAGCGACGTCTCAGAATGAAGAATGAGATTTGTATGGCCAGGCCTCAAACAAATGTACATCAAGAAAACAAGAAATTAAGCAACCAAACTATAACGGCCGATTTCTCATGTTTTTTTATTTTAATTATAGAAAAGTTTTGATACGCTCTGAAAGGAAGAGCCTTTGGAAACCTAAAGGGCAATAGTAGGTGAAGTCTTGAAGAGCCCACAACCTGGAGAGAGTGAACTACTTCTACATAGACATCACATATAGATATAACAACTGATGATAGTGTCACTTATATAGTTTGTGCTTATAACTAAACTTAAGGTGGCTTTAACTTTGGTAATAGGTACCTTAACCTTTAATACGGAATGTCTCTCCGAAATAGGGCTCCACAAACACATGAAACATTGTTCGAGATGAACCATAGTCGCTGAAGGAGGCCCTAGAGAGAGAGAGAGAGCGAAAGAGAGAGAGAGAGAGAAAGTGAGAGAGAGAGAATTAATCTACAAAGCATGCATCTATATCTATATAACGGTACTCGCTTTTACAGGATAGCTATTTCTGGAAAGTTTGATAATATACCTAACATTAGTAACTATGACATTTTTTTTTTCTCACGCATACAGTTTCGCCCTAGGGCAATACCAGCACCCGGATTCAGTGAGTAACGAACGCTTAGCCCACCACCGCGTGAGTTCTTTGTGACACACACACAACAAAAAATGGGCTGTCCGCGGAGCATTGAGTGAACCTGTAGTCTGCAAACACTGTGGCATTCCGATTGAGTCAATATAACTTTCTTTCTGTTCACTGTTCAATGGATAACTGTTTCTTTCTAGTTCGTGGGCATAATCAATGGAGTTATAGAATTCCCAGATGTAGCGACAATATCCCAACTAGAACGTCAGGGGACAGGGACAAGAATTAACATACAACTAAATAGAAAAAGAAGGAAAAAATGTCCACCCGTTACGCTGTCGGTGAATTCCGTCAACACGTCAGGAGGGAAAGAAAGGAAGGTCCTAAACTTTTTACTTTCAATGGAACTTTTTTTTTGTTAATGGAACATAAACTTTTTGAACACGTTAAAAAAAAGTAAACAATTTTTTTTTATAGAAATAATGAAAATGAATGTGATTTATAATTATATATTTTAATTATGACAGAGTTGAGCAACACTTAATTGGAAACAAATAGGAAATCTTAAATCTTTAAACTGACTCCTTGAACGTTCCTAGAACCGCTTAGAACTGTAGTGTCTGACCATAGGAATGGTTTTATTAATGTATTCTATTCTACATAAAATATTATAAACTATTTTATACTAAGAAAAACATTTTTGGAAAACTTCGAAAGTTGGACTATGTCGAGGACAGAATAAAACCCTCGTAAAGCGGTGTCTACAAGAACGGGAGAGTGTTTAGACTGCAGCTCCGACAGTTTGTTAAAATTTGAGCAGCTTTTGTTGTCTTTCTTCTCGCTGCCCTTTCATAAGAAGAAATTGGAAAACGCACGAAGCGTGTGGAAAAGAAATAAATCTCAGAGTTTGACAAGAAGTCTTCGCCCAGTCTGTGGGATTTGTCTTTTTATTCGACCTTCTAGTGCTTGAATCTTTTCTACCCTCTATTCAAGCCTTGGTGTCGGTATGAAAGAAAAAACGCTTGACTATATTACTGATTTCTATCTTCATTGTGAAAAGGGTGTTTCTCAACGACTTCAAGTCTTTGAGCGTTTTCAGCTCTCTCTAGAAACGAAACCGTTTTGTGGTATTCTGGACTTTTTCTATCAGTTATAGTCAAAATAACCTTTTGGTATAACTCAGAAAGATAATTTAAAACTTTTTTTAAACAATTCTTTTTTAATGTTTTTTTTTTTAAACGTTTATGGTTTTTTTGAAAGAAAATATTGCCTTTAAAGTAAAAAAAAATGTTTTTGGTGAAAAGAAAAGATTATATTTGATGAGCAATGACCTGAACAGCTTAAGGCTCACAAATTAAATTAAATGTTTAAGTGGAGACTTTGTACAAATAAAAAGTACACGACTCGTGAAACATTGTCAACTGTTGAAAGTTGGCATTTTTGATCCTCAGGAATTACTGACCTGGTGTCTAATCAATATAAATGTTTGTCAAATGACAAGAAAATACCAAAATTATTGCTAGGACCTTTCTGTGTTTACAACACAATTCTGTATTACTTAATGTCTAAAACAATAACACACACACACACACACACATGCATAAGATAAAGAAAGAAATGCTTGAAAAAAAAAGTAAAACATAAAGAAAGATTCACTAAGAACATCAGTTAGTCAAAGTGCATCAGTGACATTAAGGAGTTTTGTCAAGATTGATAGGATTAGTTAAGTGTGTCAAAATATGTGTACATTAAAACGCATGTAAGTTATAACCAAGATGTTATCGAAATAAAAAAAAAAAAAATATATATATATAGATAGATAGATAGATAGATAGATAAGGATATATATATTATATATATATAATTTTTCCTCATACAGTTATCATATGAACCGTAGACTATATTATTAAAAAAATTTGGAATACTTTGTTAATGCTACTATTTGGTACTTACAGATTTCATATTTATGACAACGGTCTTTGCATGGTGATACTTTTAATTCTTTATTCTCACAGGGGATGGCACAGTCTGCTAGAGGTTCATATTGTCTTGTATTCTGAGAAGAAATGCTTAGAGGCACTTGAGAGGTTTGACTGTGCTGGAGTGACACGTTCACGCCTTCGAACTTCTCGTGACCATCCTCCCCTATCAAAAGCACTTTTGCAGAGATATCTTCAGACTTATCCTCAGAAAACTTTGAGATGTTTTTTTTTATGCCAACTCTGAGATCTGCTGGAGAGTTTCGGTGAATAACATGCGTGTCGAAATTCACTGCAGGCCATCCGCGATCAGAGTCCTGCAACGAGCTGGTCAATATCCAGGGGTAAATGTTGTAACACGGAGGCTCTAGATGATCCCTGGTGGTCATGAAATAACAACTAACTGGTTTGGAGTTTTGAACTTCAAGTAGCTGGACTTTTGGCAAAAAGTCTCGTGGGAGACTTTCTAATAAAGCTCTACCAAAGCGCTCAGGTGAACTCTGTTCTAGATTTAACTTGGTGGCACTGTCAGAAAAATGAACCTTAGTTGGACTTGAGACACAATTGTTGTCCAGATAGTTAGAATGAAGACTTGAGACACAATTGTTGTCCAGATAGTTAGAGTGGTTATTATTTAAGTCAGGAATGTTACAGTTATGGTTATCCGGAAACCTCAAAGCTCTTTTCACCTCGCGGTTATAGACTGGATGTTCTGGGAACATTTCACTAGCAAAGAATTGTCCATTTATATAAGGGCGAAAGTCTCCCATTGAAATACACGAGTTAAGATTTCTTGATGAATCGTTGTGAGCTGTCAGGTTGTTCTCCTCAGCATTATTTTCTTCCAGCTTTTTAAAACATGACGACATTTTTGAAAGAGATGTTCTCGAATGTGAGCGCACTTCCGATTCCGACAAGTGCTCATCATGGCGAGTCACTCTTGACTCGAGAGACATATCTCTAAACTTCTGTTGAAAACTTTCATTCGTTTGACAGATGTGGTGTTCAATTGGAAGACGCTCAGCGACGCCCTCAGAGCGAGGAGCTTTAGTGGACAGTCCAGGTGAGCCTTGCTCCTCACCAGCACGACATGAGGCTTTCCGCTTACGGAATATGAGAAAAGACTTCGGCATTTTGCTTCAGTTCAACCCAGTCACTGATGTCTTCCTGGCTCATTACCACCAGCAAATATTAAATCAGTTGACAGTCACGTGAAGAAAGTAAGAACAAGTTGATCTTCTCGTGTCTGGGGAAAATATTCTGTCGTTCATTACTGTAAGGATGTGAGAAAACAGTTTTTAGGTAATTCCGTATCTAAATAAAAAAAAGGATGTTGCGACATACACCGACACACTATAGAATTAAAATAACCCTATAATTTTTCAGCAATAAAAATAAACTAACGAATGTATCAGCCCATGTCGAACAAGGTTTAGTAGGCCTCTTTAGTTATAATTAGCAAATATAATATTAGTATTTAGTTATATATTATTGAGAAATATAACAAAATTACTTAGTTATATATTATTGGCAAATATACCTACAGTACTTAGCTATATATCAAAATATATTGTCTGCACGAACTTGTAAGTCTGTATGGTTACAACCAGCTCCTGCTAGATATAGTCCCGTACGTACTCTTATCACTATCACAACAAATAACTTGCCAGAACGTAAGATGTAGACTTGTGCTTCTGTTAGATCACTTCTCTTTTAACGGTGGCATTGTGGGGACTGCTACATCTCCGCGGGGGACGGACCGCGCCCCAAAGGCTTTCAATTCAAATTCAACTTTTCCTTTCAAGACTCAGAAATGTAGAAGGAGAGAGAGAAAAAAAAAAGAGGGAACGCACACACACACACACATTTAAGGGCTCCTAAGACCTAAGAGGTGGTACAACATCGACATGTCTCCAAACACACAAAAACTAGGGGGTAAGCCCTCCTACTTGAGCTGTCACAAGACAACCAATCACAGCGTATGCCTGGAAGTCTTTTGAGTTGTGCCCTAATGTTGCCCACCTCGTCTCCACACCTTACGACAGGTAGGTATAGCCAGCTTTATTTACCTGGGCCACCCCCTTCCATACCTCTACACAAGCCTTAGCTCCCTTTCCCTCTCCCCCCACACTTCCTACATATCCACTGTGTGTGTGTGTTAGTCGTTTAAAGATAGCAGTGACTGTTATGACGTCACGCGTGAGTGATTTCTCTGAAGACGATGGTTAACGGAGGTACATGTGAAAGGGGTGGGAGAAGAAATGGGTCAGAGGTGAACTTTCTATCATGGGCTCTCACACTGGGGGATGTTGGTATTTGTGTGTTTGGGTTGAAGACTTCTGGTGGAGGGGAGAGAGATAGGGAAAGACAAACCTTGTCACCGAACCATTGTGTCAGTTGCGGACATTGGTCTCGAAGTGACTGCCCAGTAGTAACCTGGACTTCATCAACAGGGGAGAGAATGGAGAAGAACAATTCTGAAAGGAATTCTTTCTTTTATGATCCCCACTAACTGCCTCTATACACAACCAGACTGGATTATGTGTCCTCATAAACAGAGGAAAGAAATAAAATTGAAGAGTTCACAATGAAACAGAAACAGTCCTCCAATATTATGTGTGTGTGTGTGTCTTGCTGTCTGCTGGTATGACTGGATCGTTAAGGCTTAGTGAAGACAGCAGGAACATGATTCCATTGTTATAAACCACCGCTCCAGTCGTGACGAGAAGTAAAACTCACCAGTGGCCAAGAAGTCTCTGGGGTGTTTAACAAAGTTGACATTTCAGGGATGATATAATTAATATAGACTGGGTGGCTGCCTGGTCGTGCGGTTTGCGCATGGACTGTCGTTCGGACTTTTTGATGGTCCCGGGTTCAAACCCCGACAGTTCCCACCCACGTCGTCCTGCAGAACTAGGAAGGAAATTATATTCAACTCTGAAGGAACATCCGAAACATGAAAAACAAACCAACATTCGGCCCGTAGCTAATGAATATTTCAATTTAAAATGAACTAGAACTGTTTTGGCTTTTTAGAGTGGCGACTAACATTGTTCAGGAAAAAAGGGGCGGGGCTTTCTCCGACGATGTGAAGAATGTAAGCTATGTTGTCTAGTTAGAAAATGAACATTGAACATTGGGAAATAGCTTCAGATAATGTTCAAATTAAACATTGAATCAAGATCAATAGTAAGGTAATTTGCTCTAAATTTTAAAACAAAACAAAAAAATTGTCAAGCAAATCATTCGTGCATGCTAGGCGCACTCTGGTCGAATTTCTTTACTGGACATGTGGGGAAGCTGGGAGAAGGCTACCGTGCTACCTTTAGGCGCTTAGCAAACTTGATTTAAACTCGAGCCCTATTGCTAGGTAGTCAAGAGGCTTATGACACTCCGCCATCGAAACCATTGTTGATAAATTCTTCCCGCATTGTCTTTCCTTGGCCAGAGACCCGACGAACGTCCAGAACAGATTGTTCCATGTGAAGATCTCCTATGATTAGTTCTACCTCTAAAGGCACATCTGCACTGTTTAGGCTAGGTGGCTCTTCTCTAACCTATCGCAAAGAAAACATTCTGCAACCAATCACTGAACGTTTTACTAAGTCAGTTAACGATCAACTTCTTTTGTTGTCTCAATGCGAATGTAACATGTGTCTATATTCGAACAAATAGACTAGACTAGACTATAGGAACATTAATAAATCAATAGATTGTCTGGATCCTATTTCAAACATTTTATAGTTGATTGCTTTTCTAAGTGATCGCGAGTATTATAAATGTCTTTTGATATTTTCATATTTCTTGAACCAGAAAAAACATTTACACATTAGTAACTTAATTGACTTACTGGTTGCAAGGACATTTGCTTTGCATGTACAAAGGACGTTTTCATCTCTGGTTGAAATGACATAAACATCACATGTTGTAAAGACATATACATCGCTGGTTGTAAAGGCATATACATCGCTGGTTGTAAAGACATATACATCGCTGGTTGTAAAGGCATATACATCGCTGGTTGTAAAGACATATACATCGCTGGTTGTAAAGACATATACATATTTGGTTGTAAAGACATATACATCGCTGGTTGTAAATTGGTATTGGTACACTTAAAAACGTCTTAAAGCTCCTGAAGTAATGCAAGGCCACGTGATGTACATAACTAGACCTTACTTACCTGAATGACTTCTTTCAAAACTTCGTACACATTTATCTCGCTACTCTCACCTCAGACTATAAGAAGACTAAATGCAAAGTGAACAAAAAATGGAAAGAAATGTTTCAATCAAAGGTCACTGTGACATACAAGAAACTCTTGAACTAAATGTTTTCTACAATTACGTTTCTTTGCAATGATACGTGACTTCCAGTCTGCTGGTGCTCTATTAATTTTTAAAAAAGTCTTTGATAGATTAAAGTTGTCATTTTCTTTTGCACTCTAACATCGTCTCTATCAAGACATTGAAGTAAATTACGGTCTGCGGGCTTTTTAAGTGCACGGACCAAAGGTTTGGAACTCACTCCCCATTGATCTCAGACAACATGCTACACCACTTTCAAGAAGATCATTAAGAACTACCTGTTTAAACTTTTTTAGATTAGTTTGTCATTTTAGCTCTTGTGTTTGTGTTTGTAATGTTATCACAGCGCCATGAGCCAACATTTTGTTTGTTAACAGCGCTTTATAAATAACATTATTATTATGAATTAAAAATACATTGATGAAGACATAAAACATTAAAGTGGTGCAGACAAAGGAAAGGATCATAGAGCATTGAGAAAGATTGGTCGATTTAGATTTTCTTTTCGCTGTCTACGTCTGTCCTCGGCAGCGGATTTGTTTGGGTCAACTAGCCAACTATTAAGTCTGCTGTGCACATATGACCATTCCTTCTGCCCCAACACAACCAGGAGAACAAGTGACTTACCTGCAGTTTCCCAATAAGGTCAAATACCTAGGCCTTAGATACAAGAATTATGGTTTGACCATGTCCTTCTCTTGACTTGGCGGCTACGATCCAAAAGAAGGTATTTTGCAATACGTTGGACAAACAATTCTATTGCAGAAGCAGCCAAGAGAAGGCCATTGTTAATTAGCTTCATTCACTAAAGGGATTTATTCCTATTTTTCAGACGTTGAATCCTGAAGTCATTTGCCAACAAGGAGAGGTTTGAAATCAATCTACTCCTCATGTAGATAATTTTTTGATTAACACAATCTACACCTCTCATAGATGATAAATACAATGTACCCGAAGCGCATAGCTCCAGAGACGCCACGTATCCCCCCTCTCCATTTCATCTGAATAGAGGAAGTTTTGCTTGAATATCTAATCCACATTGCAGGCCAGGTGCTGTATTTGGTTGTCAGGGGCTGTTTGAGCCACATGCCATTTAGAAGCATTTTATAGACAATATGAGCTTATCTCTATTGATAACCCCAATCAATGACTACCTTTGAAACCAAAGTAGATATAATAGTTCTATAATATGTTTGATTGATCCAGGTTTCGAGTCAATCAACTTCAAAGTTCACTAATAGTGCCATGATAAGCCAACAATTTTCTCACGAGACTCTATGCTTGCCATCTGTTTCGCCTGGTTTCAATCGCTTCTGCTATAAAAACAGTTACAGTGATGAATGAAAGGCACAAATCCATCCTAAATAATCTCAATGGTCTGAGACCCACAGAAAAGACGTGTTTACTATATCCGGATCATTAGCAAACACAAGTTATCTCAAGAATCAACTTTGTGAAAGTCATTTAGAGCATTCTTCAGAGAAGAGAAATCTTGCAAACAATAATATTGGAGCGTATTGGGGAGAGAAAAAAAAAAGGTTGATAAAAGAGGTCCAATTCAAATCGTAGTTATCAGGCTAATGAAGTAAATCCTTGACTTCTTAGAAGCCAAGTGTTACATACAGAACGCGGGAGATCGACTGCCAGCGCTGAACATTTCAAAGCGCTTTCTTCCACGGCGTTCATCCAGTTGGCTACATCTGAAAGTATTGCATTAGGTAACTCTCGTTACATTTCTCCAACGGTTGGGGAAAGCTGTAGTCCTTTGATCTCGGCAAACTCGGAAAGAAAAAAAAAAGTTGTTATTAGCAAGATTTGCTTTTGAGAAGAGATTTTCTTTATCCTATCTAGATCTCTAAGGTTCATAGTAATCCATCAATTAAAGGATAGTAATGCTCTATACACATTTTAAAACAGTTATTTTGTGTCCAAATCTTTCTCTTCGCGTACAAGTCTTCCGATGGTCTGTGAATAGAGCAAAATGATGTCATTTTATCCGATATATTTCATTGGTGCAAACCTATCACGTGACATGCTCATAGAACCAACAGAAGGAACATTAGGTCAATGCTTTGAGTTCTATGCGCTGGAAATACAGTATATTGAAATGTTGCCCTGTGATGTTATACGTTATAATGAAGCCTGAATAATGTTAAGAACTTAGTTTTAAAAGCAGTTCGTGTACATCCTGTGGTCGATACAAATACAACATGAGACATGCATAATAAGAACAACAAATCAACACGCTCCTATAAAGAAGCCATTACGTGAAGGTAGGAGTTGTACAGTCTGATAGTTGATCACTTTTTATTCTTCCATCCGTTATGCTGAAGAAGAAGGCATTGCAAGTTTCAAATCCAACTAAATGTTTATCAATAAATATCAATACAAATGTCTTTTAAATATAAAAAAGTTGCTATATACCCGATATAAATTGGAAAACACTTAGCATAGATACCAAAACCTTAAGGACATAAATTGGCTTTCATAGAAACTTTACACAACACAAAATTTAGATCAAATCATTAAAAAAAACAACTAGATTAAACAACACATTAGATCTCTTCTTAACCAACAGACCTGAATTAGAAGTAGATTGTAATATTATTCCTGGCCTATCAGAACATAATATTAAAATGCATAGTCAGATAAAAGCAATAGCTAATATAAAACCCCAAAGAAAAATCTTACCCTGGGATAAATGCAACCTAAGACAACTTTACCAAGCTGCAACAACAAACATTTTTATCCAAAAAAGACATTAACCAACAAGTCCTGTGGTATTTCATTAAAAACTATCTTAAAAACATTATAGAAAATCATGTAAAAACTGAATACACAATACTTAAAATAAATAAATGCTGGTTTATTAATAGATTAAAGAAGCTTTGTAAACAGAATAACAACCTACATAGAAAATAAAACAAACTAAGGCAGAAAGAGTTTATAAAATGCATATTAAAATTAAACATCTAACCCAAAAAGTAAGCAAACAGCTGCAGAGTGGATACATAAGCAATCTTATATCTAAGGAAAGAATAGAAAACTATGGCCATACATAAGTCTAAGAAAATGTAAACAACAGGCATAGCACCATTAAAAGGAGAGGATAACTTAACACATAATGATAGTGAAACTAAAGCTATCATATTAAATAACTACTTTGCATCAGCATTTTCAGCCCCAGGAGACAAACACCTATCACTTAATTAGAACCAAGTAGACAACATAGGAGATATAGAAGTAAAAGAAAAGGGGATCCAGAAACTATTAGCGAACATTAAACAGAATAAAGCATATGGACCTGATGGTATTCCAGCTAGATTACTAAGCAATGAGCTACCACGAATGATCAAAATACTTTTTCGGCATCTATTAACCGGGCAGAGTAGGAATGGACTGGAAAGAAGCCAACGTCACACCTTATTTAAAAAGGAGAAAAATCAGACCCAGTAAACTACAGACCAGTATCACTAACCAGCATGACCTGTAAAATCCTAGAACACATAAAATGTAGTAACATCATAAACCACTTAGATAATGTCCTTACTTTATACCAACATGGTTTTATGAACTATAGATCATGTGAAACACAACTAATAGGACTAATTGATGATTTTTCAAAAGGTTTAGATAATAGTGAGCTAATAGATGCTATCTTATTAGATTTTTCCAAGGCTTTTGACAAGTTCACCACGATAGTCTGCTTAAAAAAATATTTTGGCATTGATGGTCCATTGCATCAGTGGATTAATGATTCTCTGATAGGGAGAGAACACAATACCTAGGTGTTATAATAAATGAAAAACTGTCATGGAATCCCCTTATTAATGAAACTATCAAAAAATCAAACAAAGCATTAGGATGTATTAAAAGAAATTTATAAAAGTCAAATAAGTACATAAAACTAAAATCTAACTTAACCAATAATAGAATATGCATCCTCTGTTTAGGACCCCTCAACTCAAGAAAACATTAAGAAACTGGAACAGACACAAAATAGAGCAGTGAGATTCATAACAAACGCATATTCATATTTGACTAGAGTAACACCTTAAGTAAAATCATAAATTTAGAAAGCCTTCAGGACAGAAGACTTAAAAGTAAAGTAGCAATAAAATACTGAACCATAATCTTCAAATACAAAAAGAACAAAATCTAATAAAAGACACAAAAGATTCCTCGTTCCATATGCTAGGACAAATTTCCAAAGTGCTATTAGAGCATGGAATGGATTGCCTGAGCTAGCCATGAAAACCAGTGACTTGGCAGAATTTAGGTCATTGGTTAATATGCATAACTAAATGCATGATGCGTAGGACGTAATCATCTTCTTTTTTTGAAGAAGCGTCTGTGTAATACAAGAAGATAAGAAGAAGGCCAATCAGCATTAAGGTCATGCAAGATGTAATAACTACTATATCATCATATTTTATATATTTTCTAAAAGCCGTAACACTCTTACTGACAGAAGCGTAGCTACGAATTTCCCATCATTTGGGGGCCCGGGGGCTTGATATCTTTGGTGACCCTTGTATTTTGCGTAATATTTTGTGTAAAAACACTCAACCCCGGGGGGGGGGGATTTTGAAACTCTCCCCCCTCCTCCCCCACCCTAGCTACGCCACTGCTCACCGACCTGTCTATCACTAATTTCCCCACTTGCGAAGGAGGAAAATGTAAATAAGAATAGAACCTGTTATTACTTCCCTTAGGTCTAGAACAACTAAGATATTTTCATGATCTTCAACTTGCCTGGCTTGGCTACATAGAAGGGGGCTCGTGGCTCGACACTCGACTCGGGCAGAGTTGTGTTTACTGAGCGCCTAAAGGCAGCACGGAAAATCAACTCTTAGATACCCCCTCCCCCCAACTGGTCCACAAATGAACTTGGACCAAAGCGCTCTGAGCATGTTAAAAGCATGAAAGTAGCGCTATGTAAAAGCTATAATAATAATTGATCGAAACCACTGCGGTTAAATTATTTTAATTTATTTATTAGTTTTTTAATTCTCAATTTAGATCCAATATGTTTTTTTTATCCAATATATATATATATATATATATATATATATATAAGTACAAAATTAAACTTCCTTTCATTTTGAAACATTGATCAACTTTTGGTTGAATTCGAAACTTGCAATGCCTTCTTCTTCAACATGACATTTAAACTCTTTAGGGGCGTAAATTTAAATAGCGTTCCCTTGCACGAAACACGATTTGTAGAGATTGTATAAAACAATCAATTCGATGCCGAAATAAATGTAGTATAGGGAACGGGAAAGGAGGAATTCAATTGGTTCCTTCAGATGATCTAAAGAAGTCTAATACCTTACGTTGTTT
>JADKLZ010049889.1:0-16170 GCA_021533235.1 Biomphalaria straminea | reverse complement strand
AAATTAAACAGTTTGCTTTTAGAAAACTAAAAGTAGCCGTTGCACCTAAACTTTTCAAGCCGCATTTAATGGTGAAATAATATTTTTCGTATCTCTTCTAGTTTTGGCGCTCTGAGTCTGACAGACGGACAGACAGACAGAAAGTCATTTTAAAAAAATGTGCGTGATATCTACATGCCAAGAGCATTTTTTCTAGTAACATTTCCTCCCTTACATTTACCTAATTGCTTCACAATTGGTGTTTTATTATTAAAAAATCGCTTGCATAATAATTTTTATAAATTAAACGGTTTGCTTTTAGAAAACTAAAAGTAGCCGTTGCACCTAAACTTTTCAAGCCGCATTTAATGGTGAAAAAATATTTTTCGTATCTCTTCTAGTTTCGGCGCCCTGAGTGTGACAGACGGACAGACGGACATTTTGCACAAACCTAATAGCGGCTTTTTCCCCTTACGGGGGCCGCTAAAAAAGTGAAAAAAAAAAAAGTAACTTTATAAATTTTAAATTGTACCAGCTAACAAACTTAGGAGTTAACAAAGTTTAGAAGTAAACAAACTTCAGAACTAAACAATCGAGCTAGCAACTTAGAATGACATGAAAGTTAATGAGCTTTGGAATTCAGCTAACTCTCTCTCCGGTTACATTAGCGCAGCATAGAGTTATCTCGCTTTCAATCTTAATCATCTCCATTAGTGCTGAATAGAGGAGAAATGAAAGGGAGAGGAGAAGGGAGCTAGTGAGTAGAGTCGGGTAGAGGCATTCTGCATCAACAGTTTGCTAGTTCCTGGTTTAAAAGAAACGTCCAATTGCAACAATTAAAGAATGCCCATTAAAGAATTATCCCCCTTTTGAGTGTCAGAGAGTAACCAGCCGTGTCTCAGTAGGTCATTGATTCCTTCCCACTGACATGCTCGACATCCCAAGCCGACTCGAACAGACTTTCAAACTACAAGACAGAAAGTGAAGGGACATTATGTTGGATACAAAAAAAACACGAGACGAGGGGGAAAAAAAAGAGCAATTTTCTTTTTTTTTTTTTTTAAATAAACTATTTCTAATAGAGCCAAAGCATTTAATGCAGATAACAAAAGAGAACAGAAAATAAGATCTCCAGTATTGAAGAGCTCCTAAGTCTGAATCATGGAGCGCGCGCTCATTTTCCTAGTTCACATCAAAGTGATTTCGTTTAAACCCTTTTTATTTGACTTTCTTTCTCGGCAGCTCAATTTTCACTGGCAGATACATTCGTCTTTAGTAGAGCATGACAAACTGTGTGTGTGGGGGTGTTGATATATGTGTGGTAAAGTAGATACAAGAGTTGCTTGTTTTTAATGTCAGTTAATAGAGGGTATGTGTGTATGATGTTGTATGTGGGTGTTGAATCTATCTATCTATCTATCTATCTATCTATCTATCTATCTGTCTGTCTATCTATCTATCTATCTATCTATCTATCTATCTATATTATGCATAGACGAATTTATTTTCTAATACAAACTCTTGCATTTCACTTATGTCCGCTTCCTTGCCCAAACTTGGGCATTTATCTATCTATCTATCTATTTATCTATGCTAGACGCAACTCATTTAGACTCGTTAAACAGCTGCTCATTTATAACAAACTTGACCTGATTAATTTACAAAACAGCACCCTCTCAGAACGTGCAATCTATGGGACAGATGAAATAAAGGTCATCTGTTTCTGTGACCCACGGTTAACGAGGGTGTCATGAGGCCAGCACAGCGATCCAACGCCTTTAACCTACTTATGTCACTTAGCCACTAGAGTTGAATAAACTCTGGGTCATCTTAAGATCCACATCAAAATGGAGTCCAATCTACATAGAAATAATGGAACAACAATCACGGAAATTAAAATCTATATTCAAAATTTTCTTCTTCCCTCAAGAGTTTGGTCGAGTAGCAAGAAGTAAAGGAAAGATCACTCTCTTATTTCTGCAAATATCAATAGGGGGGGGGGAAACACGTGGGTATTCACATGTCGCTACGGATGGCTGCGCGCTGGACTGTCAAACCCTGCCCTCTCCCATCCCCCTTCGTCCTGCGGGAGGTTTGGACTAAAAAGTAAACTGTCTTAAACTCTGAAGGAACATCCGGAACATGTTAAACATTTTTAATTTTTTTTTTTACAAACACTGAATAGCAGGGCCGGACTTAAGCACTGTGGGGTCATATTCAAAACTGATTTCGCGGGGCCAAGTTTGGGCAAGGAAGCGGACATAAGTGACATGCAAGAGTTTGTATTAGATAATAAATTCGTCTATGCATATTATAGATAGATAGATAGAAAATGAAAATTTTTGTAAATGAAATTTGTTTTTAACTATTATTTAAAAAAAAACATGTCGCGGGACGGATTAAACCTTTGAGGGGGCGGTAGTTTGTCCATCACTGCGATAGAAGAGAGTAGGAGAGAGAGAGAGAGAAAAAGAAAGAGAGAGAGAGACAGAAACATACATTTACCATTCATAAGGACTACTTAGAAATGTCATGAAAACATTGGATAAGAAGAAAGCTAATGGATCGTAAAACGGGTATAATCAAATTATTTACAGATCAAGTAAGAGGCAATATGCAGTATTTCTATAAAAGCCATATAGAAAGGTCTTGTTCATTTACAGAGCTATGACTAAATGATTTAAACAAGAAAATAGCTTTGGCTTCTTGTTGTCAAGCTAAAACTATCATTTTAAAAGGTGTAGAATGAACAAACTTCAATCATGCGAGAGAGTTACTGAAAGCGTTGCAGTCATTCAAGTGTAGTTTCATTTATGCTGTTGGAAAACCTCCACGCAAACTTGACTACAATTTATGTCCCGAGAGTTTCACTTGGAGGTATCAAACGGCAAGAAATGAATATATTTTTATGTGTTTTTTATAACTCTGCGCGGGATTCTTTATCCCTCCCTCTCTTTAACCCCCCCTTCCTCACCTTGTCCCCCACAGAGCACCCAGTTAGAGGACGTTCAAATCAACCAAGTTGATGGGATAATAATTGACTCTGCGCGCTGAGCTGAAAGTCTAAAAACATTCATCCTTGTAGCACCTTTTTCTGAGAACAATTTCAGTTTTTAATATTTTACAGAGTTGTGGTTCTTAAAACATATAGTCATACATAGTTTTGGTTCTTACAACATGTAGTCATACAGAGTTATGGCTCTCGGTATGTGTATCTTTTTTGTTACACCCAATTGGTGGCTCATTTTTGTCCTTGGAACTTTTTTTCACAAATAATAATAATAATATAATGATAATTAAATAATGACAATTTGATAGAGAATTTTATAGAGCACACATTTAACATAAGACGAACACAATAATTTTGACGAAATTACTTGATAACAAAACTTTGGAGTATAAATATCTCAAATTTATATTTTGTACATGAGGAAGTTGATTTCATAAAGATAAGATTTTAAAATGATTGCTTTCACATCGCAGCATGGGTCAAATCTCAGTTTACAATTTCTGCTCTATATCGGTACTCAAACTCGAGTCTCATGTAGTAGCTATCAGTTTATGCCAGACAACTCATCATTTCTAAAGATTTGGATTGACTTCTGGTCTCAATGTGAACTTTTGTCTCCACGTCTGATAAGAATGACAACCCAAATTTTAAAATATTTTTAATGAGTTCTCTCTCTTTGTAGTGTAGCTGTTGAATCTGTTATTTAAACTTGTTCATTTCAGTGACTACAACAAGTGACAGATCAAGCAGACAATGGTAGCTGTACAAAACTACACTGATGGCTGAAATCTGGTTTTAAAAGATTTTCTGTCCTCAGTACACGCAGGTTATTTGGATATTAGGGACAAAAAATAGCGACGTCTCAGAATGAAGAATCTGTTGAGATTTGTATGGCCAGGCCTCAAACAAATGTACATCAAGAAAACAAGAAATTAAGCACCCAAACTATAACGGCCGATTTCTCATGTTTTTTTATTTTAATTATAGAAAAGTTTTGATACGCTCTGAAAGGAAGAGCCTTTGGAAACGTAAAGGACAATAGTAGGTGAAGTCTTGAAGAGCCCACAACCTGGAGAGAGAGTGATCTACTTCTACATAGACATCACACACAGATATAACAACTGATGATAGTGTCACTACTATAGTTTGTGCTTATAACTAAACTTAAGGTGGCTTTTGGTAATAGGTACCTTAACCTTACATATATGAGGACGGGAATGTCTCTCCGAAATAGGGCTCCACAAACACATGAAACATTGTTCGAGATGAACCATAGTCGCTGAAGGAGGCCCTAGAGAGAGAGAGAGAGCGAAAGAGAGAGAGAGAGAGAGAAAGTGAGAGAGAGAGAATTAATCTACAAAGCATGCATCTATATCTATATAACGGTACTCGCTTTTACAGGATAGCTATTTCTGGAAAGTTTGATAATATACCTAACATTAGTAACTATGACATTTTTTTTTTCTCACGCATACAGTTTCGCCCTAGGGCAATACCAGCACCCGGATTCAGTGAGTAACGAACGCTTAGCCCACCACCGCGTGAGTTCTTTGTGACACACACACAACAAAAAATGGGCTGTCCGCGGAGCATTGAGTGAACCTGTAGTCTGCAAACACTGTGGCATTCCGATTGAGTCAATATAACTTTCTTTCTGTTCACTGTTCAATGGATAACTGTTTCTTTCTAGTTCGTGGGCATAATCAATGGAGTTATAGAATTCCCAGATGTAGCGACAATATCCCAACTAGAACGTCAGGGAACAGGGACAAGAATTAACATACAACTAAATAGAAAAAGAAGGAAAAAATGTCCACCCGTTACGCTGTCGGTGAATTCCGTCAACACGTCAGGAGGGAAAGAAAGGAAGGTCCTAAACTTTTTACTTTCAATGGAACTTTTTTTTTGTTAATGGAACATAAACTTTTTGAACACGTTAAAAAAAAGTAAAAAATTTTTTTTTATAGAAATAATGAAAATGAATGTGATTTATAATTATATATTTTAATTATGACAGAGTTGAGCAACACTTAATTGGAAACAAATAGGAAATCTTAAATCTTTAAACTGACTCCTTGAACGTTCCTAGAACCGCTTAGAACTGTAGTGTCTGACCATAGGAATGGTTTTATTAATGTATTCTATTCTGCATAAAATATTATAAACTATTTTAAACTAAGAAAAACATTTTTGGAAAACTTCGAAAGTTGGACTATGTCGAGGACAGAATAAAACCCTCGTAAAGCGGTATCTACAAGAACGGGAGAGTGTTTAGACTGCAGCTCCGACAGTTTGTTAAAATTTGAGCAGCTTTTGTTGTCTTTCTTCTCGCTGCCCTTTCATAAGAAGAAATTGGAAAACGCACGAAGCGTGTGGAAAAGAAATAAATCTCAGAGTTTGACAAGAAGTCTTCGCCCAGTCTGTGGGATTTGTCTTTTTATTCGACCTTCTAGTGCTTGAATCTTTTCTACCCTCTATTCAAGCCTTGGTGTCGGTATGAAAGAAAAAACGCTTGACTATATTACTGATTTCTATCTTCATTGTGAAAAGGGTGTTTCTCAACGACTTCAAGTCTTTGAGCGTTTTCAGCTCTCTCTAGAAACGAAACCGTTTTGTGGTATTCTGGACTTTTTCTATCAGTTATAGTCAAAATAACCTTTTGGTATAACTCAGAAAGATAATTTAAAACTTTTTTTAAACAATTCTTTTTTAATGTTTTTTTTTTAAACTTTTTTGTTTTTTTTTTAAAGAAAATATTGCCTTTAAAGTAAAAAAAAATGTTTTTGGTAAAAAGAAAAGATTATATTTGATGAGCAATGACCTGAACAGCTTAAGGCTCACAAATTAAATTAAATGTTTAAGTGGAGACTTTGTACAAATAAAAAGTACACGACTCGTGAAACATTGTCAACTGTTGAAAGTTGGCATTTTTTGATCCTCAGGAATTACTGACCTGGTGTCTAATCAATATAAATGTTTGTTAAATGACAAGAAAATACCAAAATTATTGCTAGGACCTTTCTGTGTTTACAACACAATTCTGTATTACTTAATGTCTAAAACAATAACACACACACACACACACACACACACATGCATAAGATAAAGAAAGAAATGCTTGAAAAAAAAAGTAAAACATCAAGAAAGATTCACTAAGAACATCAGTTAGTCAAAGTGCATCAGTGACATTAAGGAGTTTTGTCAAGATTGATAGGATTAGTTAAGTGTGTCAAAATATGTGTACATTAAAACGCATGTAAGTTATAACCAAGATGTTATCGAAATAAAAAAAAAAAAAATATATATATATAGATAGATAGATAGATAGATAGATAAGGATATATATATTATATATATATAATTTTTCCTCATACAGTTATCATATGAACCGTAGACTATATTATTAAAAAAATTTGGAATACTTTGTTAATGCTACTATTTGGTACTTACAGATTTCATATTTATGACAACGGTCTTTGCATGGTGATACTTTTAATTCTTTATTCTCACAGGGGATGGCACAGTCTGCTAGAGGTCCATATTGTCTTGTATTCTGAGAAGAAATGCTTAGAGGCACTTGAGAGGTTTGACTGTGCTGGAGTGACACGTTCACGCCTTCGAACTTCTCGTGACCATCCTCCCCTATCAAAAGCACTTTTGCAGAGATATCTTCAGACTTATCCTCAGAAAACTTTGAGATGTTTTTTTTTATGCCAACTCTGAGATCTGCTGGAGAGTTTGGGTGAATAACATGCGTGTCGAAATTCACTGCAGGCCATCCGCGATCAGAGTCCTGCAACGAGCTGGTCAATATCCAGGGGTAAATGTTGTTACACGGAGGCTCTAGATGATCCCTGGTGGTCATGAAATGACAACTAACTGGTTTGGAGTTTTGAACTTCAAGTAGCTGGACTTTTGGCAAAAAGTCTCGTGGGAGACTTTCTAATAAAGCTCTACCAAAGCGCTCAGGTGAACTCTGTTCTAGATTTAACTTGGTGGCACTGTCAGAAAAATGAACCTTAGTTGGACTTGAGACACAATTGTTGTCCAGATAGTTAGAATGAAGACTTGAGACACAATTGTTGTCCAGATAGTTAGAGTGGTTATTATTTAAGTCAGGAATGTTACAGTTATGGTTATCCGGAAACCTCAAAGCTCTTTTTACCTCGCGGTTATAGACTGGATGTTCTGGGAACATTTCACTAGCAAAGAATTGTCCATTTATATAAGGGCGAAAGTCTCCCATTGAAATACACGAGTTAAGATTTCTTGATGAATCGTTGTGAGCTGTCAGGTTGTTCTCCTCAGCATTATTTTCTTCCAGCTTTTTAAAACATGACGACATTTTTGAAAGAGATGTTCTCGAATGTGAGCGCACTTCCGATTCGGACAAGTGCTCATCATGGCGAGTCACTCTTGACTCGAGAGACATATCTCTAAACTTCTGTTGAAAACTTTCATTCGTTTGACAGATGTGGTGTTCAATTGGAAGACGCTCAGCGACGCCCTCAGAGCGAGGAGCTTTAGTGGACAGTCCAGGTGAGCCTTGCTCCTCACCAGCACGACATGAGGCTTTCCGCTTACGGAATATGAGAAAAGACTTCGGCATTTTGCTTCAGTTCAACCCAGTCACTGATGTCTTCCTGGCTCATTACCACCAGCAAATATTAAATCAGTTGACAGTCACGTGAAGAAAGTAAGAACAAGTTGATCTTCTCGTGTCTGGGGAAAATATCCCGTCGTTCATTACTGTAAGGATGTGAGAAAACAGTTTTTAGGTAATTCCGTATCTAAATAAAAAAAAGGATGTTGCGACATACACCGACACACTATAGAATTAAAATAACCCTATAATTTTTCAGCAATAAAAATAAACTAACGAATGTATCAGCCCATGTCGAACAAGGTTTAGTAGGCCTCTTTAGTTATAATTAGCAAATATAATAGTAGTATTTAGTTATATATTATTGAGAAATATAACAAAATTACTTAGTTATATATTATTGGCAAATATACCTACAGTACTTAGCTATATATCAAAATATATTGTCTGCACGAACTTGTAAGTCTGTATGGTTACAACCAGCTCCTGCTCGATATAGTCCCGTACGTACTCTTATCACTATCACAACAAATAACTTGCCAGAACGTAAGATGTAGACTTGTGCTTCTGTTAGATCACTTCTCTTTTAACGGTGGCATTGTGGGGACTGCTACATCTCCGCGGGGGACGGACCGCGCCCCAAAGGCTTTCAATTCAAATTCAACTTTTCCTTTCAAGACTCAGAAATGTAGAAGGAGAGAGAGAAAAAAAAAGAGGGAACGCACACACACACACACACATTTAAGGGCTCCTAAGACCTAAGAGGTGGTACAACATCGACATGTCTCCAAACACACAAAAACTAGGGGGTAAGCCCTCCTACTTGAGCTGTCACAAGACAACCAATCACAGCGTATGCCTGGAAGTCTTTTGAGTTGTGCCCTAATGTTGCCCACCTCGTCTCCACACCTTACGACAGGTAGGTATAGCCAGCTTTATTTACCTGGGCCACCCCCTTCCATACCTCTACACAAGCCTTAGCTCCCTTTCCCTCTCCCCCCACACTTCCTACATATCCACTGTGTGTGTGTGTTAGTCGTTTAAAGATAGCAGTGACTGTTATGACGTCACGCGTGAGTGATTTCTCTGAAGACGATGGTTAACGGAGGTACATGTGAAAGGGGTGGGAGAAGAAATGGGTCAGAGGTGAACTTTCTATCATGGGCTCTCACACTGGGGGATGTTGGTATTTGTGTGTTTGGGTTGAAGACTTCTGGTGGAGGGGAGAGAGATAGGGAAAGACAAACCTTGTCACCGAACCATTGTGTCAGTTGCGGACATTGGTCTCGAAGTGACTGCCCAGTAGTAACCTGGACTTCATCAACAGGGGAGAGAATGGAGAAGAACAATTCTGAAAGGAATTCTTTCTTTTATGATCCCCACTAACTGCCTCTATACACAACCAGACTGGATTATGTGTCCTCATAAACAGAGGAAAGAAATAAAATTGAAGAGTTCACAATGAAACAGAAACAGTCCTCCAATATTATGTGTGTGTGTGTGTCTTGCTGTCTGCTGGTATGACTGGATCGTTAAGGCTTAGTGAAGACAGCAGGAACATGATTCCATTGTTATAAACCACCGCTCCAGTCGTGACGAGAAGTAAAACTCACCAGTGGCCAAGAAGTCTCTGGGGTGTTTAACAAAGTTGACATTTCAGGGATGATATAATTAATATAGACTGGGTGGCTGCCTGGTCGTGCGGTTTGCGCATGGACTGTCGTTCGGACTTTTTGATGGTCCCGGGTTCAAACCCCGACAGTTCCCACCCACGTCGTCCTGCAGAACTAGGAAGGAAATTATATTCAACTCTGAAGGAACATCCGAAACATGAAAAACAAACCAACATTCGGCCCGTAGCTAATGAATATTTCAATTTAAAATGAACTAGAACTGTTTTGGCTTTTTAGAGTGGCGACTAACATTGTTCAGGAAAAAAGGGGCGGGGCTTTCTCCGACGATGTGAAGAATGTAAGCTATGTTGTCTAGTTAGAAAATGAACATTGAACATTGGGAAATAGCTTCAGATAATGTTCAAATTAAACATTGAATCAAGATCAATAGTAAGGTAATTTGCTCTAAATTTTAAAACAAAACAAAAAAATTGTCAAGCAAATCATTCGTGCATGCTAGGCGCACTCTGGTCGAATTTCTTTACTGGACATGTGGGGAAGCTGGGAGAAGGCTACCGTGCTACCTTTAGGCGCTTAGCAAACTTGATTTAAACTCGAGCCCTATTGCTAGGTAGTCAAGAGGCTTATGACACTCCGCCATCGAAACCATTGTTGATAAATTCTTCCCGCATTGTCTTTCCTTGGCCAGAGACCCGACGAACGTCCAGAACAGATTGTTCCATGTGAAGATCTCCTATGATTAGTTCTACCTCTAAAGGCACATCTGCACTGTTTAGGCTAGGTGGCTCTTCTCTAACCTATCGCAAAGAAAACATTCTGCAACCAATCACTGAACGTTTTACTAAGTCAGTTAACGATCAACTTCTTTTGTTGTCTCAATGCGAATGTAACATGTGTCTATATTCGAACAAATAGACTAGACTAGACTATAGGAACATTAATAAATCAATAGATTGTCTGGATCCTATTTCAAACATTTTATAGTTGATTGCTTTTCTAAGTGATCGCGAGTATTATAAATGTCTTTTGATATTTTCATATTTCTTGAACCAGAAAAAACATTTACACATTAGTAACTTAATTGACTTACTGGTTGCAAGGACATTTGCTTTGCATGTACAAAGGACGTTTTCATCTCTGGTTGAAATGACATAAACATCACATGTTGTAAAGACATATACATCGCTGGTTGTAAAGGCATATACATCGCTGGTTGTAAAGACATATACATCGCTGGTTGTAAAGGCATATACATCGCTGGTTGTAAAGACATATACATCGCTGGTTGTAAAGACATATACATATTTGGTTGTAAAGACATATACATCGCTGGTTGTAAATTGGTATTGGTACACTTAAAAACGTCTTAAAGCTCCTGAAGTAATGCAAGGCCACGTGATGTACATAACTAGACCTTACTTACCTGAATGACTTCTTTCAAAACTTCGTACACATTTATCTCGCTACTCTCACCTCAGACTATAAGAAGACTAAATGCAAAGTGAACAAAAAATGGAAAGAAATGTTTCAATCAAAGGTCACTGTGACATACAAGAAACTCTTGAACTAAATGTTTTCTACAATTACGTTTCTTTGCAATGATACGTGACTTCCAGTTTGCTGGTGCTCTATTAATTTTTAAAAAAGTCTTTGATAGATTAAAGTTGTCATTTTCTTTTGCACTCTAACATCGTCTCTATCAAGACATTGAAGTAAATTACGGTCTGCGGGCTTTTTAAGTGCACGGACCAAAGGTTTGGAACTCACTCCCCATTGATCTCAGACAACATGCTACACCACTTTCAAGAAGATCATTAAGAACTACCTGTTTAAACTTTTTTAGATTAGTTTGTCATTTTAGCTCTTGTGTTTGTGTTTGTAATGTTATCACAGCGCCATGAGCCAACATTTTGTTTGTTAACAGCGCTTTATAAATAACATTATTATTATGAATTAAAAATACATTGATGAAGACATAAAACATTAAAGTGGTGCAGACAAAGGAAAGGATCATAGAGCATTAAGAAAGATTGGTCGATTTAGATTTTCTTTTCGCTGTCTACGTCTGTCCTCGGCAGCGGATTTGTTTGGGTCAACTAGCCAACTATTAAGTCTGCTGTGCACATATGACCATTCCTTCTGCCCCAACACAACCAGGAGAACAAGTGACTTACCTGCAGTTTCCCAATAAGGTCAAATACCTAGGCCTTAGATACAAGAATTATGGTTTGACCATGTCCTTCTCTTGACTTGGCGGCTACGATCCAAAAGAATGAAATGCAATACGTTGGACAAACAATTCTATTGCAGAAGCAGCCATAGAGAAGGCCATTGTTAATTAGCTTCATCCACTTAAGGGATTTATTCCTATTTTTCAGACGTTGAATCCTGAAGTCATTTGCCAACAAGGAGAGGTTTGAAATCAATCTACTCCTCATGTAGATAATTTTTTGATTAACACAATCTACACCTCTCATAAAGGATCAGGCGGATGAACACAATCTACACCTCTCATAAATGATAAATACAATGTACCCGAAGCGCATAGCTCCAGAGACGCCACGTATCCCCCCTCTCCATTTCATCTGAATAGAGGAAATTTTGCTTGAATATCTAATCCACATTGCAGGCCAGGTGCTGTATTTGGTTGTCAGGGACTGTTTGAGCCACATGCCATTTAGAAGCATTTTATAGACAATATGAGCTTATCTCTATTGATAACCCCAATCAATGACTACCTTTGAAACCAAAGTAGATATAATAGTTCTATAATATGTTTGATTGATCCAGGTTTCGAGTCAATCAACTTCAAAGTTCACTAATAGTGCCATGATAAGCCAACAATTTTCTCACGAGACTCTATGCTTGCCATCTGTTTCGCCTGGTTTCAATCGCTTCTGCTATAAAAACAGTTACAGTGATGAATGAAAGGCACAAATCCATCCTAAATAATCTCAATGGTCTGAGACCCACAGAAAAGACGTGTTTACTATATCCGGATCATTAGCAAACACAAGTTATCTCAAGAATCAACTTTGTGAAAGTCATTTAGAGCATTCTTCATAGAAGAGAAATCTTGCAAACAATAATATTGGAGCGTATTGGGGAGAGAAAAAAAAGGTTGATAAAAGAGGTCCAATTCAAATCGTAGTTATCAGGCTAATGAAGTAAATCCTTGACTTCTTAGAAGCCAAGTGTTACATACAGAACGCGGGAGATCGACTGCCAGCGCTGAACATTTCAAAGCGCTTTCTTCCACGGCGTTCATCCAGTTGGCTACATCTGAAAGTATTGCATTAGGTAACTCTCGTTACATTTCTCCACCGGTTGGGGAAAGCTGTAGTCCTTTGATCTCAGCAAACTCGGAAAGAAAAAAAAAAGTTGTTATTAGCAAGATTTGCTTTTGAGAAGAGATTTTCTTTATCCTATCTAGATCTCTAAGGTTCATAGTAATCCATCAATTAAAGGATAGTAATGCTCTATACACATTTTAAAACAGTTATTTTGTGTCCAAATCTTTCTCTTCGCGTACAAGTCTTCCGATGGTCTGTGAATAGAGCAAAATGATGTCATTTTATCCGATATATTTCATTGGTGCAAACCTATCACGTGACATGCTCATAGAACCAACAGAAGGAACATTAGGTCAATGCTTTGAGTTCTATGCGCTGGAAATACAGTATATTGAAATGTTGCCCTGTGATGTTATACGTTATAATGAATAGAAGCCTGAATAATGTTAAGAACTTAGTTTTAAAAGCAATTCGTGTACATCCTGTGGTCGATACAAATACAACATGAGACATGCATAATAAGAACAACAAATCAACACGCTCCTATAAAGAAGCCATTACGGGGAGGTAGGAGTTGTACAGTCTGATAGTTGTTCACTTTTTATCCTTCCATCCGTTATGTTGAAGAAGAAGGCATTGCAAGTTTCAAATCCAACTAAACCTTTATCAATAAATATCAATACAAATGTTTTTTAAATATAAAAAAGTTGCTATATATCCGATATAAATTGGAAAACACTTAGCATAGATAAACACCAAAACCTTAAGGACATAAACGAGTTTTCATAGAAACTTTACACAACACAAAATTTAGATCAAATCATTAAAAAAAAAACAACTAGATTAAACAACACATTAGATCTCTTCTTAACCAACAGACCTGGATTAGAAGTAGATTGTAATATTATTCCTGGCCTATCAGAACATGATATTAAAATGCATAGTCAGATAAAAGCAATAGCTAATATAAAACCCCAAATAAAAATCTTACCCTGGGATAAATGCAACCTAAGACAACTTTACCAAGCTACAACAACAAACATTTTTATCCAAAAAAGACATTAACCAACAAGTCCTGTGGTATTTCATTAAAAACTATCTTAAAAACATTATAGAAAATCATGTAAAAACTGAATGCACAATACTTAAATAAATGCTGGTTTATTAATAGATTAAAGACGCTTTGTAAACAGAATAACAACCTACATAGAAAATAAAACAAACTAAGGCAGAAAGAGTTTATAAAATGCATATTAAAATTAAACATCTAACCCAAAAAGCAAGCAAACAGCTGCAGAGTGGACACATAAACAATCTTATATCTAAGGAAAGAATAGAAAACTATGGTCATACATAAGTCTAAGAAAATGTAAACAACAGGCATAGCACCATTAAAAGGAGAGGATAACTTAACACATAATGATAGTGAAACTAAAGCTATCATATTAAATAACTATTTTGCATCAGCATTTTCAGCCCCAGGAGACGAACACCTATCACTTAATTAGAACCAAGTAGACAACATAGGAGATATAGAAGTAAAAGAAAAGGGGATCCAGAAACTATTAGCGAACATTAAACAGAATAAAGCATATGGACCTGATGGTATTCCAGCTAGATTACTAAGCAATGAGCTACCACGAATGATCAAAATACTTTTTCGGCATCTATTAACCGGGCAGAGTAGGAATGGACCGGAAAGAAGCCAACGTCACGCCTTATTTAAAAAGGAGAAAAATCAGACCCAGTAAACTACAGACCAGTATCACTAACCAGCATGACATGTAAAATCCTAGAACACATAAAATGTAGTAACATCCTAAACCACTTAGATAATGTCCTTACTTTATACCAACATGGTTTTATGAACTATAGATCATGTGAAACACAACTAATAGGACTAATTGATGATTTTTCAAAAAGGTTTAGATAATAGTGAGCAAATAGATGCTATCTTATTAGATTTTTCCAAGGCTTTTGACAAGTTCACCACGATAGTTTGCTTAAAAAAAAATATTTTGGCATTGATGGTCCATTGCATCAGTGGATTAATGATTTTCTGATAGAGAGAGAACACAATACCTAGGTGTTATAATAAATGAAAAACTGTCATGGAATCCCCTTATTAATGAAACTATCAAAAAATCAAACAAAGCATTAGGATGTATTAAAAGAAATTTATAAAAATCAAATAAGTACATAAAACTAAAATCTAACTTAACCAATAATAGAATATGCATCCTCTGTTTAGGACCCCTCAACTCAAGAAAACATTAAGAAACTGGAACAGACACAAAATAGAGCAGTGAGATTCATAACAAACGAATATTCATATTTGACTAGAGTAACACCTTAAGTAAAATCATAAATTTAAAGAGCCTTCAGGATAGAAGACTTAAAAGTAAAGTAGCAATTACACATAAAACACTGAACCATAATCTTCAAATACTAAAAGAAAAAAATCTAATAAAAGACACAAAAGATTCCTCGTTCCATATGCTAGGACGAATTTCCAAAGTGCTATTAGAGCATGGAATGGATTGCCTGAGCTAGCCATGAAAACCAGTGACTTGGCAGAATTTAGGTCATTGGTTAATATGCATAACTAAATGCATGATGCGTAGGACGTAATCATCTTCTTTTTTTGAAGAAGCGTCTGTGTAATACAAGAAGATAAGAAGAAGGCCAATCAGCATTAAGGTCATGCAAGATGTAATAACTACTATATCATCATATTTTATATATTTTCTAAAAGCCGTAACACTCTTACTGACAGAAGCGTAGCTACGAATTTCCCATCATTTGGGGGCCCGGGGGCTTGATATCTTTGGGGACCCTTGTATTTTGCGTAATATTTTGTGTAAAAACACTCAACCCCGGGGGGGGGGGATTTTGAAACTCTCCCCCCTCCTCCCCCACCCTAGCTACGCCACTGCTCACCGACCTGTCTATCACTAATTTCCCCACTTGCGAAGGAGGAAAATGTAAATAAGAATAGAACCTGTTATTACTTCCCTTAGGTCTAGAACAACTAAGATATTTTCATGATCTTCAACTTGCCTGGCTTGGCTACATAGAAGGGGGCTCGTGGCTCGACACCCGACTCGGGCAGAGTTGTGTTTACTGAGCGCCTAAAGGCAGCACGGAAAATCAACTCTTAGATACCCCCTCCCCCCAACTGGTCCACAAATGAACTTGGACCAAAGCGCTCTGAGCATGTTAAAAGCATGAAAGTAGCGCTATGTAAAAGCTATAATAATAATTGATCGAAACCACTGCGGTTAAATTATTTTAATTTATTTATTAGTTTTTTAATTCTCAATTTAGATCCAATATGTTTTTTTTATCCAATATATATATATATATATATATATATATATATAAGTACAAAATTAAACTTCCTTTCATTTTGAAACATTGATCAACTTTTGGTTGAATTCGAAACTTGCAATGCCTTCTTCTTCAACATGACATTTAAACTCTTTAGGGGCGTAAATTTAAATAGCGTTCCCTTGCACGAAACACGATTTGTAGAGATTGTATAAAACAATCAATTCGATGCCGAAATAAATGTAGTATAGGGAACGGGAAAGGAGGAATTCAATTGGTTCCTTCAGATGATCTAAAGAAGTCTAATACCTTACGTTGTTT
>JADKLZ010049869.1:0-14656 GCA_021533235.1 Biomphalaria straminea | reverse complement strand
ATAGTGGTCATCCTTGAACCACGATGGACAAACTATAATAGTGGTCACCCTTGAACCACGATGGACAAACTATACGAGTGGTCATCCTTGAACCACGATGGACAAACTATAATAGTGGTCATCCTTGAACCACGATGGACGAACTACAAGTCTGGTATGCATTGCCCGGGTACGCCATTCTGGCTCAACGTAACATTCGGGTGTAAACGATCACTAAATGAATAGCAAAACAAAATTCCTGTGGGAGTATTCAAAGGAATGCGAGAGCTTTCCTATTGCATAATGCGGAATTGAAAGAAAGCTTCCAAGACCCTGTCGATAATCCATGCGCCGTTCCTCAAGGGACCGTTACACTAATGGCGAATCCTGGTTAGCAGAGAAATTGGCGGGGGTGTCCGGTGTGCTCGGTCTTCGGTCATGTATTCTAGTCCATGCGCCTGGAGTGCCAGATACATCGGAAATAGCAATGTCTTACATAGACTTGGACTTCTTTTAGACAGAACGGTTTGTTCAAGCAGACTTACAAGCCTTGAGTTGCAAGAGCCTTCGGCTCTACTCTTTAGACAATCACACGGTATGCATTAAGGCTAAAGCTTACATACAACGACTGGGCACGACATGGCCCAAACTGTGCCGATGTGCCTATAATCAAAAATCAAATCAAATCAACATACAACGATACGCCTATCTGATGGCGTCCGCTTATATCTATATAATAAAATATATATTCTAGGGAAGCAATGAACCTCGTCATAAAGCCTGGACACACCACCAGGCCAATAAATCTTATTAGGGTTTAGCCAGTTTATTACAATTAAATCAATTTATTACGTCTTATTTATTAACTTATTTGTTAATTTTGAGAATTGATTCGTGTGTTTTCATTAACAGGGAATGGCTGTGCAAAGTTTCAACTTGATACAAGAATAGAAAGTAAGAAAAATAACGTGCATAAAATTCAACCCAGACACCAAGATTGAGTTGATTTCAGCTTTATATATATATAAAAATGATTTTAAAAAGACAGTCGTACACTAAAGATTAAAGTAATAATGAATTAAAAATTGAAAGATCGAGTCAAATTATGAATAGTAAGACATTTTTTAGTTTCGACTACCAAACACAACCAGACCATAGAATATCATGTTATGTTAACAAATGTCTAGTAACCGAATAATTCAAAGTACAACTATGAATTATGAAGTATGAACCGTTTCCAATTTACCTATTGTCAGAAGTCTGCCATCTTGGTTCTTTGAGCTCAACAATAAAAATTTATCTCGTTCTGACAACTCGCTTATGCTCATATATCTGCGAAGCTGAATTGATGAACATACGGTATATTACAATGAACAGTTTATATGATCATGAACTATACACGATTTCTCGATAACCTTGATTGCTGGACAGAGTTCCATGGTCTGGACGTGGATCTGTAAACATGTTTGTCTTGTGTGTTATTTTAAGTTATAATATAACGCGAATAGAAGACACTTTAAAAAATGTAAACAAATGTCACATGACTAGGTAGACATGATCAGACTATAATAATATTAATGAGCTGGGACCCTCAGACAGAACCGGAAAAAGGGTGGAGCGTGGAGAATATGATTCAATCCTTCCCGCTGACCATATGGTTTCACTGGACATGGCAAGGTTAACTGCCAGATTCGGATTTCATCTATGTTTTCAACTGCAGTCTTTAAACTTAAAGACCGCCTAATAAATCAAGAGATTAGAGACAGGTTTACCACAGCGATTGGACCCCACGATGGCCTGCTAACTAAAAAAAAAGGAACTAAACTCTACTATATTACAAGGTCTTCGAGGCTTGTAATGACCTTCCTTCAGGGAACCGTACCAGAAGGAGACAAAGCAATGGGAAGACTTCTTCTTCTTTAAACTGTCAGGTAGAGTTAAGACTTCGGCTCTTGGAACTGTAGGCCGGCAAAAGTGAACAAGAGCTCCCTCTCACCGGCCTTAATAAGAACAGTATACTCTGTTCTTACTAGTGGGTGGGTCAGACTCGCGGAATGAAGCCGCGTACACGAAGACCTAGCCATTTTCCTTTTCTATACCTGGCTAACCGTGCAGGACACGCCATTTATGTAACGGCCCCTTGAGGAACAGCGGCCTTGATTGTGACAATGTTGTGGGAGCTTTTTCACAACTCCGCACAGTGCCATGAGGATGCTCTCGCACCCCCTTAGGCTCTCCCACAGGAGTTTTGTTTTGATACCCCTTGGCCTAATCGTTTCCACCCGGGCGCCACTATGAGGCGGAGTGGCATACCAGGGGAAGACAACATAAAAGAATGGGTGGGCCTGCCATTGAAGAGGTTCTATCCATGTCAAAAAAAGTAGGAATAGAGAAGGACGGTTGACAAATCTTGTGTGGTGCCCCAACGGTCCAACAGACTAAGAGACAAAGAAAATAAACATTCGCCTAAAGAAACACTCTTCGGATTCTATGACTAGACTGTCGCCTCATGAATCTTTCAGTTATCGACTTTGTGCGAATCTATTGTGTATATTAAGTTCGTGACATTCTTGACAGCCTCGTTTTGAAATTCTATCTAGTCGTGTTGTGGAGTGATCTTACGTTGGAAAAAAACAAAAATCACAATAGTTCCTTACAATGAGTTCTGAGACAGTGATACTCAAACTAATTCGCCCTGAGGGACATCTTAATTTCCGACAGTTGTGCCAGAAATCCATAAGTACATCCAAGGTACAAAAACGAAGTAAATTTGACCTGAAACTATTTGATTAAAAACTCGTGGATCCTGTACTTACATTAATGAACAATAATAGTAATTTATAATCTTTATAATCCATAATTTACATGAGAAAAGATTGTATCAAATAGTTTCTTTAAATGATTTGATAGCCAAAGGAATAAAGACTAAGACTGCGATATTGATCCTTATGGAAATTTGATGTAATTACAAGAACTATTTTCTCATGTAAAGACAAATGAGTATTTGTGTCTGTTTGTCTTCTCTATCGGTGTCTTGTATCTCTTTTGTGATGGTAAAATCACACACTCCTGACCCAAAGGGTGATTTTTTATTTCTAGAATCTTTTTAGATTTTTTATAAATCTTTGTCTCAAGCAGCTGCCCTGCCCAATTAGAATTATTTGTTGTTTTTTTTTTTTTGTCAATCACCTTACCAGAAGCATTTAGGATTCTAAAAATTTTATTTTTATTTTTAATGTTCAGATTGCCATACCAGGCAGTGATATTAAAACTTAAAGTATTGCAGATGTTAACTTTTTAATATGAAGGTGATCAAATGCATGTGAGACATGAAAATCATCTGTCAAAATTGAGAAAAGACTAAATGTGGCTCAAGAAAAATGGCTGAGATGGATTTTGAGAGCCAGTTACATAGATCGTATGCCGAACTGGGAGCCGAACACTTAGTGAGGTTGTGACAGAGCGTCGCATGAGGCTTGCGGGACATGTTCTATGACAAAATGAATTACGCATACCAAGAGTTGCGATGACATGGATACGAGGAAAGCGTAAACAGGAACGTCGTCGTGTGGCGCCACACTTTCATAGAGGACCTCAGAACAGTGGACACCAGGTGGGAGGAGGATTCATACATTGTCAGTGACAGATCTTTGTGGAGACAGCTTGCCTCCTAATGCGCCGAACGGCGCTTGAGGAAGTAAGTCTAAGTAAGTAAGATAAAACGTAACCAAGACCTTTTTGCTAACACTAAATGAGGACATTTTTCTAAATATTCCTAATCAATGGAATAATTAAAGTGTATCTATTTTTACACATGGCTTCATTTCTCAACTTAAAATGTGAGCGGCATAGCAGCTAGATTTACTAACGACTCATGCTCGCTTCCCTTGTAAATAATTCCATCGATCCTCCTATTCGCGGCTCAAACCAAGAATTATATTTGGTTTATAATGACATTTAATGTGTTGTTGCTTTATTTTTTTAAACAGCCACACTTTTATGTGTGAAGCAAACATGTTGGCTTATTATCATGTTCCATAAAAAAGGTAAGTATGCTGTATACTACTTTCAGATTCCCATTTCACAAGCGCACAAATGTAAAAGGTCTTGGAACTAATCCATGAGAGAAAAAGTGATGGCCCTAACGTAAGCAAAGTGTTTCCACCTTTTTTGGTGGAGATTTTCTCCACTTTGTGCCGAGGTTTGGGCGGCCCAGATGGAACCACGTTGGGGGGGGGTAGAGCTACCCCTCCCTCCGGGATTTTTTGTTCATTAGTAGTTATAAGTCTTACCGCTATCAAACAGCGAAGCAATGTTTAATGGAAGAGAAGTCAACATGTATCACCAATCGAGTTGATCAAATATTATTTTATTCTGTAGTATTTTAAATAAAACTATATACATTATGACTGAAATGTACCTACCTTTGTAGTTTTTATAAATGTTTACTTTGTCATCAATGAGGAAAATGAAATTATAAATTCAAACTAGAAAAAAAAACTATAAATCACAAGAAAACGTCCAAAGATAAAACAAAGTCGAGGTTTTAGTCAAGAAGTATCGCTCTCGTAGGGCACAAAGATATTGTTAAGTAAAGAACTATTCTAACAACTCTAAAGGTTCATCTGATCCTACGTTGATCAACTGACATCGATCGCCTTTGATTAATGTCTTCTATGACGGGAAATTTTGCGCTTTTTTTTTCGGAACTTTGTTGTTTTCCTTTTCACCTTCTTCTTCTACTTTTATTTTTCTTTTCGACTAAAAGCTTTGTGTCCTATCGATTTCATTGTACAGATTTTTTTCGGGAATCGATACCTTTTTTTCGGCGCGGGAAAATGTGTCAATCGTCTGGTGTATTGAAGCGAAATTGTCATGACGTCACAAACATGGCGGACAGTTCGTAACAAAAGAAAAAAAAACATTAAAAAAAAAACACACATACTCAGACAAATACCCCATACACAAAAAAAAAAACAAGCCCAGAAACCAAAGATGGCTATGCGTGAGTTTAAAATCTGTGTGGATGTTTACAGTCTCATCTGATAATGTAATTCCAGTGTTGGACTGTTTTTATGCTGTTCGAAATCCTTGTTGTTGTTCGTGTGTTGTTGTTTTTTTTTTATGGATTGAAATTATAAGAGAAGTACATCTCTGAAAATCTGCTTTCAAAGATCTGAGTGATTACTGTAGCCATTTGTTTCCATGGCAACGATTTTTGTCATTGTCACATTCAATTAAATGATCCCTCCTTTGTACAGTTACAATAAAATATTCTTTTTGAAACTTTTTCAGAAATTCTAAGAAGCTTGGTATCCTATTTTGATAAACCCTAGCTCAAAACCTTGCATAGCACGAAATAATTGTATTTTTGACAGGGTGCCTAGGTTACAGAAGTGTCTTCAAAAATTACAAAGATTATACTTAATTGAAAGAGGGCATAATTGACGGGGCGGGAAGAGTTCGAGTCCAGGATCCAGAGTGCATACCATACGACCAGCCCATGAATGTCTGGGACAAGTGACTTCTCTTTTAACTTCTCCGATATGACAAGAGCACTATCGATGTTGCCTCTTGACGGATGGTGTGTGTGTGGGGGGGGGGATATGAGGCCAATAGTTTGCATTTACTTTATGAAGTATATCCTTCATTCATTTTTACAAAGGTTATATCAACTTTGTCTGTCTGTCTGGTAAAAAAAATATATATATTAAAAAGTATTTTCTCTCCCATTTTCCATTCAATGATCAAGTTAAAATTGTGTTCACTTATTCATTGTATTTGACAAAACACGAATCAATAAAAAAAAACACAATTAGTTAATTTATTATTGTTCGCTATTTTTTTTATTTTTTTTACATATCAAAACAAAGGAATAGCTGCTACAACGAATTTTAGTTAAGAAATCACACAATTTGTATACGAATTTATTACTTACGTTAATAATAAATACAATTATTTATAGTTCAACCTATATTTAGATTATTTCGCAACCCCCCGCTTCTACTATGTTGACCGATTTGGTGGGTTGGGAAGGGAGGCGATGGCATCTATTCCATCCCCCCCCCATAAACTTTCAGGTGGGGGGGGGAGGCGTCCAATTTATTTCTTAAATCACGGCTTATGAACAGAATCAATATAATATCTATATATCTACTTGTTATTGATATTTTAACTGATCTTTATATTATTTCGTTACCCTGCTGGTCCATTTTGGGGTGGGGGCCGATATATTTATTGCCCTTCCCACTTAAAACCTTAGAGTGGGGGGCGGTCCTATTTTTATGGAGAAATCATAGTTTGTGAACAAAATTATTTAAATATCTACATAATATAAGCTTCTATTACAAAATTCTAAAAAAAATCTGTCATTAATATAAGTTATATATACCATAAATTAAATTCTTATACCGAGTCGCCTCACCCCCTATTCTTAAATGCCAAATGCAATCATTAGCAGAAATTAAAAATTAATCGTTTTCATTCTACCGCCCCCTACCCTTTTCAATGAAAAGGCTACGTTTTAAAAACAGAATAGTCAAATATGACGACAGAGTTTGTGTAATTGCACATGAGTTTATCATAATTAGATTAAGAAAGACTTTGGTTTTGCAAAATTTAGAACTTATAAGAAATTTTTCAGTATAAGAGTACCAATTGAGATGAGTTCTGAAAAAAAAAATGTGTTTTTTTTTCCTTTTTCCAACCCTTACTTAATCTGATATTTTTCTACGATATAAATAAATTTGGGACTATAACTCAAAATTTGTAATTGAATCCTACAAATGCAAAACAAAAACGTTTTTTTCTTTTTTTTGGGTTTTGTTTTTTTTTTGTTTAGACTTTTGAATTATCGTTCTGTAATAAAATATAGTTACGAATAAGCGTACTGAACAAAATGAGCTTTTTTAAAAAAAATATTATTCAAAAATATTTTTTCTTCGGCGGCCATCCTCAGAGCCTAAATCTAAATCTGTGTATTTATCTTTTCAAGGGGCAAATTGATTGTATTTGCAAAGTAGTAAGGGCCTATAAATTTAAATTCAAATATTTTTCATGTAAAACATTATTCAAAAAGTTCTTGAAAATTAGATATTGTAAGCGTTTAAGTATAGTTGTATTGCGTCTTATGCTGACCAAAAGAAACAGACTACAAAAGGTCTCGCTTAACATGAAGATAATATTACGCTAAATACGCCTAAAAGAGATAAACTGACGACACTTGTGCCTCGATAGTCATTCACATTTCAGGATCGGTTCTCGCCCCTATGTTACTTTTACTAAATTGGATCTGACTTTTTTAAAAGGATGAATAATGACCTGTAGATGTCAGGAGAATGCGTATTTTCAGTGCAGCCTACAAGGAAATGCAGCGCTCCCCCCAACATTGAAACAGTAAAGAGAAAGGCCACAAACATGACTGTTTGTTGTTGTCGTTTTGCCAAAGGTTGAGAAAAAAGTAATTTTTATTAGTGGAAGTTGTAGTTCAGTCTGCAGACTTCTGGTTCTCACAAATAAGAAAACCTAGTAAGGACTCTCTTGCGGAGCTCACTAAAGAATTTCAAAAAATAATGCTAATTTAATCAACTTTTAATATTTTATGGAGTCAACCATTGATAGAGAAAATTGACGCTGAATGGATCTCCTTTGGTGATTCCACAAAACTTATATCATCTCACTCGGATCAAGCTGAAATGTCGAACACTTTCTTCTTTTACATGACTACACAAGAATTAATTAATTAAACAAGATTACAAAGGCGGCCCCCGTCGGAGTCGGATCCCTGTCAGATCCGCCTATTCGCAAGATGTTTCGGATGTTCCTTCTAAGTCCCTGGCTCAATTCCTGTATGCTCCCATCCTTAAACTATTGCAATATTTCTGAAAGAACAGTAAAGGTTAAATCATATTTTCAAAAGCCTTTAGTGTTTTTTTCTAACCGTGACGGACATACCAACCAACAGACAAAACGCACAAAAATATGTTAGTTTCATTTTAATGGGGGCATTATACAATTTTATTTTGAAAAATCTGATTTTTTTTTTAAATTTAAGAAATTAGTTTAAAATCATGTCAATGCCGGTCTTTACGCTAGTACACGAAAGCCGCTGCTAAAAGTTCATTTTAAAAAATGTGCGTGATATCTACATGCCAAGAGCATTTCATATAGTAACATTTCCTCCCTTAGATTTACGTAATTGCTTCACAATTGGTGTTTTATTATTAAAAAATCGCTTGCATAATAATTTTTATAAATTAAACGGTTTGCTTTTAAAAGTAGCCGTTGCACCTAAACTTTTCAAGCCGCATTTAATGGTGAAAAAATATTTTTCGTATCTCTTCTAGTTTCGGCGCCCTGAGTATGACAGACGGACAGACGGACATTTTGCACAAACCTAATAGCGGCTTTTTCCCCTTACGGGGGCCGCTAAAAATTAGTGAATTAACTATTGGTTATTAGTTAGTGTGTTTGGTATCTCGAACAAGAGAAAGAAATTGTACTTGACTGAAGTGGAGGTACCAGCTGAATTATTTCGCACAGCAGGCGTCCTGATTATACTTATCTTATTCGCCGCTCTAAATTTTCCATACTGGTCCAGATAAGTTGTTATGTTTTTTTTTTAAGATAACTTTTTTTCACTGTGTTGTCATCCCCCAAAGGCTCAGGTATTGCAACTATGACTTTGGACCAAAACAAATATCTAAAAAGAAATACATAACATCAACAGCAACAACATAAAGGAAGTTTAGAGTTTGATTAATAAATTGACAGATTAAAAGATCACTAAACAATAAGTAGCAAAATGGGAAATTGTACAAACAAGTGAACATACACTCAGTTTGAGTTTCTTCTTTTGTGTGTGTGTTTGTAGGTGATATGAATAAAGAAATGAGATTGAATTCAATTCTTATCCCACGTTGCCCTGCGGGAGGTTTGGACTAGGAAGTAACTATCTTCTGAAGGAACATGAAACATGTAAAACATTTTACAAAACTTTTTTTTTTACAAACATCTAACTAACTCTTATTGTTTCTAATAGTAATAAATTACTCTACCCTACCGTAGGTCTAGGCAATCTAATTTATATAAGACTTAAAGACATGCCACATGTGAAACGTATATTACCAATATAAATGATGACTTATCAATATTTTAGGTCTAAACTCAAACCTAATTAATAAGTATAGTAAGGGCTAGTAAAGGGCTATATTAGATCTATTATAAATATATTCTATGTATATTTATGTATACAGATTAAGCTTAGGCTTTAGGTTTAGTCCTTGATTAATAGATATTACATCTTGGATGAATGAACAGAAAATTTTCTTGAAAGAAATACATAACATCAACAGCAACAACATAAAAGAAGTTAATAGTTTGATGAATAAATTGACAGATTAAATGATCACTAAACATTGAGTAGCAAAATGGGTAATTGTACAAACTAGTGAACGTACACTTACTTTGAGTTTCTTTATTTGTGTGTGTGTGTGTAGGGGATATGAATACAGATATGAAATGGAATTAAGTTTATCTAATATTTTTCAAACTTATATAGTAAGGATAGGCTTGGTGGCCGAGTGGTAAAGTATCAAGCTTTTGATCCTAGGAATCACGATTCGTATCCTAGTAAAATCCTAGAGCAATGAAACCCCTACACGCTATGCCGTATTTAGAGTTAAAAAGACCCTACGCTATTTAAGATATGGGATGTTTGGGGTTCATATAAGTCCAGATACTATATGTAACTACTAAATATTTCTTGGCGGCCCTAAGCCACAGTTTATTAGCGGCCCTCGTAAGGGGAAAAGCCGCTATTAGGTTTGTGCAAAATGTCCGTCTGTCCGTCTGTCACACTCAGGGCGCAAAAACAAGAAGAGATACGAAAAATATTTTTTCACCATTAAATGCGGCTTATAAAGTTTAGGTGCAACGGCTACTTTTAGTTTTCTAGCAAACCGTTTAATTTATAAAATTAATTATGCAATCGATTTTTTAATAGCAAAACACCAATTCTAAAACAATTACGTAAATGTAAGGGAGGAAATGTTACTATAAGAAATACTCTCAACCTTTATATATCACGCACATTTTTAAAAATGATTTTCTGTCCGTCTGTCCGTCTGTCTGCGGTGGCTGAGCGGTAAAGCGCTTGGCTTCCGTACTGGAGGTCCCGGGTTCAAACCCTGGTGAAGGCTGGGATTTTTATTTCGGGATTTTCGGGCGCCTTTGAGTCCACCCAGCTCTAATGGGTACCTGACATTAGTTGGGGAAAAGTAAAGGCGGTTGGTCGTTGTGCTGGCCACATGACACCCTCGTTAACCGTGGGCCACAGAATCAGATGACCTTTACATCATCTGCCCTATAGATAAATAGGTCTGAAAGGGGAACTTTTTTTTTTTTACTCTTTTTGTCCGTCTGTACGTCTGTCACTCTCAGGGCGCCAAAACTAGAAGAGATACGAAAATTATTATTTCACCATTAAATGCGGCTTGAAAAGTTTAGGTGCAACGGCTACTTTTAGTTTTCTAGCAAACCGTTTAATTTATAAAATTAATTATGCAATCGATTTTTTAATAACAAAACACCAATTCTAAAACAATTACGTAAATGTAAGGGAGGAAATGTTACTATAAGAAATGCACATGACTTGTGGATGTCACGCACATTATTTAAAATGAACTTTTAGCAGTGACTTTCGTGTACTAGCGTAAAGCCCGGCAATGACATGATTCTAAAACTAATTTCTTAAACTTTTTAAAAAATCAGATTTTTTTCTAAAAATTTGTTTAGTGCCCCCATTTGAATGAAAGGAGCATATTTTTGTGCGTTTTGTCTATTGGTTGGTCTGTCCGTCACGGTTAGAAAAAAAACAACACTAAAGGCTTTTGAAAATATGATTTAACCTTTACTGTTCTTTCAGAAATATTGCGATAGTTTAAGGATGGGAGCATGCAGAAAAAGAGCCAGGGACCAAAGATAAATACGAAATACTGTCTAGTGCGCAAACATTAGGATAAGGCAGGTTTATACTCTGCTCGCCATCCTCCGTCGTCCAGCGAGAAGTTAATTATTTTCAATTTAGAAGGAACATCCGAAACATCTTGCGAATAGGCGGATCTGACAGGGATCCGACTCCAACGGGGGCCGCCTCTGAGTTTGTGTATTACACAAACTCTCTTTGTAATCTTGTGTTAATTATAGGTTAGCCCGATCCTGACTAATGGTTGTTACGCCCTTAAATGGTCGTGTGCACGTGTTCATTAAACCCCTTTCGCGCCATGGATGCTACGCCACTGGTCGTAGATCAGTTCTGGCAACACAAGCAAAAAGATAAAAGAAATTAATCGTCTGTTCTATTTAGATTTAGAACCCAACCGCGTCTCACCACATTATTGTGCATATTAGTGACTGTTGTGTAAATTTACATCGTTTTAAATTTATTTTCGAGTGATAAATAACTTATTAGTTCCTAACATACAGAATACGCCCAGCTTAAATATTACAAAGTTATGGGGATATGTGTGCTCTTGTCAACTATAATACAACATGTTGCTAGTATACAATAATGCCCTCGTTGTAAACAACATACCAGAGATATAAATAACACAAAGTAGGTCATAAATCATATTAGCAGACCACAGTCAATAAAGAAAAAATTACGACCCTTGTATTTCACATTTGTCTCCCTTGACTCAATTTGTCTTGTACAATCTTACATTTCTTTATTATTATAGCTTTTATATAGCGCTACTTTCATGCTTATAGCATGCTCAGAGCGCTTTGATCCAATCTCATTTGTGGACCAGTGGGGGGGAGGGGGTATCTTGGAGTTAGATTCCCGTGCTGCCTTTGGGCGCTCAGTAAACACAACTCTGTCGAACCTCGAGCCCCCTTCTAGGTAGCCAAGTAAGACAAGCTCAAGCCGCACTTAGCCTCTCGACCACGCTTCCCACACACTTCTTTTACAAAGCTTATATCAACTCACTCTGTCTTTCTGTGTCTGTCTTGTAAAAAGTTTGTACACGTTCGTTCTTCGACACCCAGATCTCGGATCAAGCTGACATTTTGCATAATTATTTCTTTTACCTAACAACACAATACTCAATATAAAAAAGACATAAACTATTAATTAATTAACTACTGGTATTATTTATTTGATATTTCGAACATGGGAAAGGAATTGTACCTGACAGAAGTGGTGGTATAACCTGAATTAGTCCTCTTTATAGGTCGCCGCTCTAAACTGAAACAAACACTAGATAGCACGTCGTAACAGGAGGCGTGAGCCAAGAGTTCCAATTAGGTCGCTTGGTCCCCATTCCTGAACACACACAACCCTTTTTTTTATTTTTTTGTAAATCCTTTTAAAAACAATTACGGTAAAAATCCACCTAGATATCCCTTTATTTCTCTGGTCCAGGCAAGCGATAGGTTCATAGCGCATTGAGAAAGCTAAAAGCACGAAATAGCGGCGCTAAACAAAACAAAAAATGGTCAAAATATTGTTAATCGCACAAATTTATTATTCTTAGTGTAGATTGTAGATCTATTACTAAGTTAATTACATGTCCGACCCAAATTGATTTTTATAATTATATTTCATATAAGCATTTTTTTTTTTCTGAAATATTTTTTTATGTTTTTGTTTGTTGTTTTTAAATGGAAAAAGTATTTGTTCGCATATTTAAAAAAAGTAAATGTTAATTATTACCTCCGTTCAATGTTTGGAAACAAATAAAAAAAACTAGTTTTTGAAAAAAATTAAGAAAATAACTGCTGTATAATACCTTCCTTTTTGAAAGCACAACTCCCCCCCCCTTTCTTCTTTTCTCTCCCCTCCTTTTCTCTTCCCTTCCCCCTCCCAGGGCGATTTTTTTTTCTCTAGAAGTAATTGTTTTGGTATCCAAGGTTATGTAATCGATAAGATTTTTCTTTGGTTGAAGTTGGCTAGAGAGAGAGAGAGGGGGAGAGAGAGAGAGGGGGGGAGAGAGAGAGAGTAAATAGAGGCCTGAAATGGTGGAAATCTAACTGTATTTAGCTTCATCTCAACTAAGATTGATTTGCTTTTAAAACGATTTCATTAAGAAAGAGCAGAAGTGGCGAGACTGTTTTAAAATAGTCTTGGCGGGTTTTTTTTTTTCGGCCAGGTTTTGAGTTGAGTTAGACCAAAGATTGATCTAGGAGTTGCTAAATGTATTTATTGATTGTGTTTGAACATCGTTATTGACAATACAATTCAGTGTGATAATGTTGTAGTCTTTGCTTTTATAGCTCTGCTTTGTAAAATGTAGACCACTTTATTGTGGGTATATTCAGGGTCGGATTTGAAGGTCTAGAGGCCTTGGGCAAAGAAGGAGAGGAGGGACCTAATTATTTGTCGAATAAAAGAAACAATTAGTTAAAAAAAATAAATACATTATTTCAAAAAAAGAATTTAGTGAAGAAAAATTATAAACACAATTACCAAGTTTACGAATGAAACTTTGCAAGCTTCTTTAGACAAAAAAATCATTAATGATTGCCATTTTTCAGTTATTATAATTAAACTAGTCGACCGGCGGAATAGCATACGCCGCTATTTTGCAGGGCTGGCCTTAGGCACTGCAATATATGCGACTGCAGTGGGTCCCGCACTTTCTTTGGACCCGTGCTAGTTTTTAGGTGTATAAATTATTAAATTAGACCATTTTATAACAAATAACAGATTTCCCGCGGCCTCTTGATTTACCAGGAGCCCCTGGAATTGTCCTTAAATGTTATTAAATATAGGCCTACGAAAAAGTCCTGGAAATGTCCGGAAATTATTAAAATCTTTTGTAAAGTAAAAGTAAAGTAAAAAAATATATCAGGAAATATATATATAGAGAGATAAATATCCGGATATGGAAGTGAGATTAAAAGGAGCAAGCCAGTAAAATTATTATTTTAACGTAATTTGTGATATAGGCCTACTTCTATCTGTGTATTGTCGTTCTAGTTTCAAGAGTCTTACGACACATTATAATCTCTAAATACTTACTTAATATTTTGACAAATTGAGAAGAAGAGAATTGTATAAACCAATTTCATTCACAAAAAGCTCCTCTATGCTATGCTATTTTGTGAATGTAAATAGTGCGGATTTGGATACACCATTTTCCATTCACACCATGCTGCGCCATGGGATCTACCCTATTTATTTGTTGTTTGAACTTTTGAACTTGTGACTTAGAGAATTATATATATATTTTCTACTTGGTTAAACTTTTTTTTAGGAGCTAAGCCAAAAAAAAAAATTCAAGAAAACATATGAGGGGGACATTATAATTTGTTTTCTCTGAAAATACAGATATCTAGAATGTCATTTAATTCCATAATGAAATCAAAATTTAAATGCGATATTGATTTTGGAAGCTGGTCTTCTTTTGATAATAGTTTCGTCATAATTTGGTTTAAATTAGATGTAAAGATACCTATCGCGAAGACTAATGGACTCGAGAAGTTTTCTGTTCCTTTGGTAATTCAACCGTTGAACAAACTGTCACTTACTCTTGTAAATGTCGCATGAAATGTTAAAGAAAAACTGGGCTGTTAACGTATATCTTGTGAGCTATGGTACACATCTTTACTCTAATTATATATGTTGTTTTTTTTTGTGTAATTCACTATTGTGAAATAATGATTACTACTATTA
>JADKLZ010049868.1:0-15244 GCA_021533235.1 Biomphalaria straminea | reverse complement strand
ATAGTGGTCATCCTTGAACCACGATGGACAAACTATAATAGTGGTCACCCTTGAACCACGATGGACAAACTATACGAGTGGTCATCCTTGAACCACGATGGACAAACTATAATAGTGGTCATCCTTGAACCACGATGGACGAACTACAAGTCTGGTATGCATTGCCCGGGTACGCCATTCTGGCTCAACGTAACATTCGGGTGTAAACGATCACTAAATGAATAGCAAAACAAAATTCCTGTGGGAGTATTCAAAGGAATGCGAGAGCTTTCCTATTGCATAATGCGGAATTGAAAGAAAGCTTCCAAGACCCTGTCGATAATCCATGCGCCGTTCCTCAAGGGACCGTTACACTAATGGCGAATCCTGGTTAGCAGAGAAATTGGCGGGGGTGTCCGGTGTGCTCGGTCTTCGGTCATGTATTCTAGTCCATGCGCCTGGAGTGCCAGATACATCGGAAATAGCAATGTCTTACATAGACTTGGACTTCTTTTAGACAGAACGGTTTGTTCAAGCAGACTTACAAGCCTTGAGTTGCAAGAGCCTTCGGCTCTACTCTTTAGACAATCACACGGTATGCATTAAGGCTAAAGCTTACATACAACGACTGGGCACGACATGGCCCAAACTGTGCCGATGTGCCTATAATCAAAAATCAAATCAAATCAACATACAACGATACGCCTATCTGATGGCGTCCGCTTATATCTATATAATAAAATATATATTCTAGGGAAGCAATGAACCTCGTCATAAAGCCTGGACACACCACCAGGCCAATAAATCTTATTAGGGTTTAGCCAGTTTATTACAATTAAATCAATTTATTACGTCTTATTTATTAACTTATTTGTTAATTTTGAGAATTGATTCGTGTGTTTTCATTAACAGGGAATGGCTGTGCAAAGTTTCAACTTGATACAAGAATAGAAAGTAAGAAAAATAACGTGCATAAAATTCAACCCAGACACCAAGATTGAGTTGATTTCAGCTTTATATATATATAAAAATGATTTTAAAAAGACAGTCGTACACTAAAGATTAAAGTAATAATGAATTAAAAATTGAAAGATCGAGTCAAATTATGAATAGTAAGACATTTTTTAGTTTCGACTACCAAACACAACCAGACCATAGAATATCATGTTATGTTAACAAATGTCTAGTAACCGAATAATTCAAAGTACAACTATGAATTATGAAGTATGAACCGTTTCCAATTTACCTATTGTCAGAAGTCTGCCATCTTGGTTCTTTGAGCTCAACAATAAAAATTTATCTCGTTCTGACAACTCGCTTATGCTCATATATCTGCGAAGCTGAATTGATGAACATACGGTATATTACAATGAACAGTTTATATGATCATGAACTATACACGATTTCTCGATAACCTTGATTGCTGGACAGAGTTCCATGGTCTGGACGTGGATCTGTAAACATGTTTGTCTTGTGTGTTATTTTAAGTTATAATATAACGCGAATAGAAGACACTTTAAAAAATGTAAACAAATGTCACATGACTAGGTAGACATGATCAGACTATAATAATATTAATGAGCTGGGACCCTCAGACAGAACCGGAAAAAGGGTGGAGCGTGGAGAATATGATTCAATCCTTCCCGCTGACCATATGGTTTCACTGGACATGGCAAGGTTAACTGCCAGATTCGGATTTCATCTATGTTTTCAACTGCAGTCTTTAAACTTAAAGACCGCCTAATAAATCAAGAGATTAGAGACAGGTTTACCACAGCGATTGGACCCCACGATGGCCTGCTAACTAAAAAAAAAGGAACTAAACTCTACTATATTACAAGGTCTTCGAGGCTTGTAATGACCTTCCTTCAGGGAACCGTACCAGAAGGAGACAAAGCAATGGGAAGACTTCTTCTTCTTTAAACTGTCAGGTAGAGTTAAGACTTCGGCTCTTGGAACTGTAGGCCGGCAAAAGTGAACAAGAGCTCCCTCTCACCGGCCTTAATAAGAACAGTATACTCTGTTCTTACTAGTGGGTGGGTCAGACTCGCGGAATGAAGCCGCGTACACGAAGACCTAGCCATTTTCCTTTTCTATACCTGGCTAACCGTGCAGGACACGCCATTTATGTAACGGCCCCTTGAGGAACAGCGGCCTTGATTGTGACAATGTTGTGGGAGCTTTTTCACAACTCCGCACAGTGCCATGAGGATGCTCTCGCACCCCCTTAGGCTCTCCCACAGGAGTTTTGTTTTGATACCCCTTGGCCTAATCGTTTCCACCCGGGCGCCACTATGAGGCGGAGTGGCATACCAGGGGAAGACAACATAAAAGAATGGGTGGGCCTGCCATTGAAGAGGTTCTATCCATGTCAAAAAAAGTAGGAATAGAGAAGGACGGTTGACAAATCTTGTGTGGTGCCCCAACGGTCCAACAGACTAAGAGACAAAGAAAATAAACATTCGCCTAAAGAAACACTCTTCGGATTCTATGACTAGACTGTCGCCTCATGAATCTTTCAGTTATCGACTTTGTGCGAATCTATTGTGTATATTAAGTTCGTGACATTCTTGACAGCCTCGTTTTGAAATTCTATCTAGTCGTGTTGTGGAGTGATCTTACGTTGGAAAAAAACAAAAATCACAATAGTTCCTTACAATGAGTTCTGAGACAGTGATACTCAAACTAATTCGCCCTGAGGGACATCTTAATTTCCGACAGTTGTGCCAGAAATCCATAAGTACATCCAAGGTACAAAAACGAAGTAAATTTGACCTGAAACTATTTGATTAAAAACTCGTGGATCCTGTACTTACATTAATGAACAATAATAGTAATTTATAATCTTTATAATCCATAATTTACATGAGAAAAGATTGTATCAAATAGTTTCTTTAAATGATTTGATAGCCAAAGGAATAAAGACTAAGACTGCGATATTGATCCTTATGGAAATTTGATGTAATTACAAGAACTATTTTCTCATGTAAAGACAAATGAGTATTTGTGTCTGTTTGTCTTCTCTATCGGTGTCTTGTATCTCTTTTGTGATGGTAAAATCACACACTCCTGACCCAAAGGGTGATTTTTTATTTCTAGAATCTTTTTAGATTTTTTATAAATCTTTGTCTCAAGCAGCTGCCCTGCCCAATTAGAATTATTTGTTGTTTTTTTTTTTTTGTCAATCACCTTACCAGAAGCATTTAGGATTCTAAAAATTTTATTTTTATTTTTAATGTTCAGATTGCCATACCAGGCAGTGATATTAAAACTTAAAGTATTGCAGATGTTAACTTTTTAATATGAAGGTGATCAAATGCATGTGAGACATGAAAATCATCTGTCAAAATTGAGAAAAGACTAAATGTGGCTCAAGAAAAATGGCTGAGATGGATTTTGAGAGCCAGTTACATAGATCGTATGCCGAACTGGGAGCCGAACACTTAGTGAGGTTGTGACAGAGCGTCGCATGAGGCTTGCGGGACATGTTCTATGACAAAATGAATTACGCATACCAAGAGTTGCGATGACATGGATACGAGGAAAGCGTAAACAGGAACGTCGTCGTGTGGCACCACACTTTCATAGAGGACCTCAGAACAGTGGACACCAGGTGGGAGGAGGATTCATACATCGTCAGTGACAGATCTTTGTGGAGACAGCTTGCCTCCTAATGCGCCGAACGGCGCTTGAGGAAGTAAGTCTAAGTAAGTAAGATAAAACGTAACCAAGACCTTTTTGCTAACACTAAATGAGGACATTTTTCTAAATATTCGTAATCAATGGAATAATTAAAGTGTATCTAGTTCCGCAAGGTTGTCATTGCCGGAAGTGGTAATGGATGTAAGCACTCCACTACCTATAAAATGCTTCCTAATGGCATGCGTCTCAAATAGCCTCTGACAACCAGTCCAACTCCCGGCCTTCACGTGTGGCTCAGATATTGAGTCCGGCGGAACTGTTCTTACTAACAGGAGAAGGGGCACAGGCGAGAAACTGGCGCCTTAACCAGTAAGCTTCGGGCAGGAGGGGCTCGTTAGCCATGGCAGGCTACCCACCTAGGAGAAGGAAAACTCTGAATTCAAACCTCTGCTGCCTTGCAGCTATACCCAATCAAGGGAGAGGCTTCGGGAGTCAACCCTGAGGAAAAATCAGGAACTGGCGACCCTAAGGCAGTTTGCAGCACCCAGTGCTACACTCTGGCAGAACCTGCGACGCTGCTGACCCCAAACTGTATCGGCAATGCCGTTCCTTTGGATACATCAGCTGCGTGGAGAGGGGGGAACTGATGTGTGGGCGACATAGTTCCGACCACAGCTTATGCCCAGGCATTCATCTCATTTCCATGAGATGATCCATAGTCGCTTCGCGACTGACGGTGGCCATAGATCTATTTTTACACATGGTTTAATGTCTCAACTTAAAATGTGAGCGGCATAGCAGCTAGATTTACTAACGACTCATGCTCGCTTCCCTTGTAAATAATTCCATCGATCTCCTATTCGCGGCTCAAACCAAGAATTATATTTGGTTTATAATGACATTTAATGTGTTGTTGCTTTATTTTTTAAACAGCCACACTTTTATGTGTGAAGCAAACATTTTGGCTTATTATCATGTTCCATAAAAAAGGTAAGTATGCTGTATACTACTTTCAGATTCCCATTTCACAAGCGCACAAATGTAAAAGGTCTTGGAACTAATCCATGAGAGAAAAAGTGATGGCCCTAACGTAAGCAAAGTACTTCCACCTTTTTTGGTGGAGATTTTCTCCACTTTGTGCCGAGGTTTGGGCGGCCCAGATGGAACCACGTTGGGGGGGGGGTAGAGCTACCCCTCCCTCCGGGATTTTTTGTTCATTAGTAGTTATAAGTCTTACCGCTATCAAACAGCGAAGCAATGTTTAATGGAAGAGAAGTCAACATGTATCACCAATCGAGTTGATCAAATATTATTTTATTCTGTAGTATTTTAAATAAAACTATATACATTATGACTGAAATGTACCTACCTTTGTAGTTTTTATAAATGTTTACTTTGTCATCAATGAGGAAAATGAAATTATAAATTCAAACTAGAAAAAAAAACTATAAATCACAAGAAAACGTCCAAAGATAAAACAAAGTCGAGGTTTTAGTCAAGAAGTATCGCTCTCGTAGGGCACAAAGATATTGTTAAGTAAAGAACTATTCTAACAACTCTAAAGGTTCATCTGATCCTACGTTGATCAACTGACATCGATCGCCTTTGATTAATGTCTTCTATGACGGGAAATTTTGCGCTTTTTTTTTCGGAACTTTGTTGTTTTCCTTTTCACCTTCTTCTTCTACTTTTATTTTTCTTTTCGACTAAAAGCTTTGTGTCCTATCGATTTCATTGTACAGATTTTTTTCGGGAATCGATACCTTTTTTTCGGCGCGGGAAAATGTGTCAATCGTCTGGTGTATTGAAGCGAAATTGTCATGACGTCACAAACATGGCGGATAGTTCGTAACAAAAGGAAAAAAAAAACAGCATTTAAAAAAAACAACACACATACTCAGACAAATACCCCATACACAAAAAAAAAAACAAGCCCAGAAACCAAAGATGGCTATGCGTGAGTTTAAAATCTGTGTGGATGTTTACAGTCTCATCTGATAATGTAATTCCAGTGTTGGACTGTTTTTATGCTGTTCGAAATCCTTGTTGTTGTTCGTGTGTTGTTGTTTTTTTTATGGATTGAAATTATAAGAGAAGTACATCTCTGAAAATCTGCTTTCAAAGATCTGAGTGATTACTGTAGCCATTTGTTTCCATGGCAACGTTTTTTGTCATTGTCACATTCAATTAAATGATCCCTCCTTTGTACAGTTACAATAAAATATTCTTTTTGAAACTTTTTCAGAAATTCTAAGAAGCTTGGTATCCTATTTTGATAAACCCTAGCTCAAAACCTTGCATAGCACGAAATAATTGTATTTTTGACAGGGTGCCTAGGTTACAGAAGTGTCTTCAAAAATTACAAAGATTATACTTAATTGAAAGAGGGCATAATTGACGGGGCGGGAAGAGTTCGAGTCCAGGATCCAGAGTGCATACCATACGACCAGCCCATGAATGTCTGGGACAAGTGACTTCTCTTTTAACTTCTCCGATATGACAAGAGCACTATCGATGTTGCCTCTTGACGGATGGTGTGTGTGTGGGGGGGGGGATATGAGGCCAATAGTTTGCATTTACTTTATGAAGTATATCCTTCATTCATTTTTACAAAGGTTATATCAACTTTGTCTGTCTGTCTGGTAAAAAAAATATATATATTAAAAAGTATTTTCTCTCCCATTTTCCATTCAATGATCAAGTTAAAATTGTGTTCACTTATTCATTGTATTTGACAAAACACGAATCAATAAAAAAAAACACAATTAGTTAATTTATTATTGTTCGCTATTTTTTTTATTTTTTTTACATATCAAAACAAAGGAATAGCTGCTACAACGAATTTTAGTTAAGAAATCACACAATTTGTATACGAATTTATTACTTACGTTAATAATAAATACAATTATTTATAGTTAAACCTATATTTAGATTATTTCGCAACCCCCCGCTTCTACTATGTTGACCGATTTGGTGGGTTGGGAAGGGAGGCGATGGCATCTATTCCATCCCCCCCCCATAAACTTTCAGGTGGGGGGGGGAGGCGTCCAATTTATTTCTTAAATCACGGCTTATGAACAGAATCAATATAATATCTATATATCTACTTGTTATTGATATTTTAACTGATCTTTATATTATTTCGTTACCCTGCTGGTCCATTCGGGGTGGGGGCCAATATATTTGTTGCCCTTCCCACTTAAAACCTTAGAGTGGGGGGCGGTCCTATTTTTATGGAGAAATCATAGTTTGTGAACAAAATTATTTAGATATCTACATAATATAAGCTTCTATTACAAAATTCTAAAAACAAATCTGTCATTAATATAAGTTATATATACCATAAATTAAATTCTTATACCGAGTCGCCTCACCCCCTATTCTTAAATGCCAAATGCAATCATTAGCAGAAATTAAAAATTAATCGTTTTCATTCTACCGCCCCCTACCCTTTTCAATGAAAAGGCTACGTTTTAAAAACAGAATAGTCAAATATGACGACAGAGTTTGTGTAATTGCACATGAGTTTATCATAATTAGATTAAGAAAGACTTTGGTTTTGCAAAATTTAGAACTTATAAGAAATTTTTCAGTATAAGAGTACCAATTGAGATGAGTTCTGAAAAAAAAAATGTGTTTTTTTTTTCTTTTTTCAACCCCTTATTTAATCTGATATTTTTCTACGATATAAATAAATTTGGGACTATAACTCAAAATTTGTAATTGAATCCTACAAATGCAAAACAAAAACGTTTTTTTCTTTTTTTTGGGTTTTGTTTTTTTTTTGTTTAGACTTTTGAATTATCGTTCTGTAATAAAATATAGTTACGAATAAGCGTACTGAACAAAATGAGCTTTTTTAAAAAAAATATTATTCAAAAATATTTTTTCTTCGGCGGCCATCCTCAGAGCCTAAATCTAAATCTGTGTATTTATCTTTTCAAGGGGCAAATTGATTGTATTTGCAAAGTAGTAAGGGCCTATAAATTTAAATTCAAATATTTTTCATGTAAAACATTATTCAAAAAGTTCTTGAAAATTAGATATTGTAAGCGTTTAAGTATAGTTGTATTGCGTCTTATGCTGACCAAAAGAAACAGACTACAAAAGGTCTCGCTTAACATGAAGATAATATTACGCTAAATACGCCTAAAAGAGATAAACTGACGACACTTGTGCCTCGATAGTCATTCACATTTCAGGATCGGTTCTCGCCCCTATGTTACTTTTACTAAATTGGATCTGACTTTTTTTTAAAAGGATGAATAATGACCTGTAGATGTCAGGAGAATGTTTATTTTCAGTGCAGCCTACAAGAAAATGCAGCACTCCCCCCAACATTCAAACAGTAAAGAGAAAGGCCACAAACATGACTGTTTGTTGTTTGTTGTTTTGCCGAAGGTTGAGAAAGAAAGTAATTTTTATTAGTGGAAGTTGTAGTTCAGTCTGCAGACTTCTGGTTCTCACAAATAAGAAAACCTAGTAAGGACTCTCTTGCGGAGCTCACTAAAGAATTTCAAAAAATAATGCTAATTTAATCAACTTTTAATATTTTATGGAGTCAACCATTGATAGAGAAAATTGACGCTGAATGGATCTCCTTTGGTGATTCCACAAAACGTATATCATCTCACTCGGGTCAAGCTGACATCTCGAACACTTTCTTCTTTTACATGACTACACAAGAATTAATTAATTAAACAAGATTACAAAGGCGGCCCCCGTCGGAGTCGGATCCCTGTCAGATCCGCCTATTCGCAAGATGTTTCGGATGTTCCTTCTAAGTTCCTGGCTCAATTCCTGTATGCTCCCATCCTTAAACTATTGCAATATTTCTGAAAGAACAGTAAAGGTTAAATCATATTTTCAAAAGCCTTTAGTGTTTTTTTCTAACCGTGACGGACATACCAACCAACAGACAAAACGCACAAAAATATGTTAGTTTCATTTTAATGGGGGCATTATACAATTTTATTTTGAAAAATCTGATTTTTTTTTTAAATTTAAGAAATTAGTTTAAAATCATGTCAATGCCGGTCTTTACGCTAGTACACGAAAGCCGCTGCTAAAAGTTCATTTTAAAAAATGTGCGTGATATCTACATGCCAAGAGCATTTCATATAGTAACATTTCCTCCCTTAGATTTACGTAATTGCTTCACAATTGGTGTTTTATTATTAAAAAATCGCTTGCATAATAATTTTTATAAATTAAACGGTTTGCTTTTAAAAGTAGCCGTTGCACCTAAACTTTTCAAGCCGCATTTAATGGTGAAAAAATATTTTTCGTATCTCTTCTAGTTTCGGCGCCCTGAGTATGACAGACGGACAGACGGACATTTTGCACAAACCTAATAGCGGCTTTTTCCCCTTACGGGGGCCGCTAAAAATTAGTGAATTAACTATTGGTTATTAGTTAGTGTGTTTGGTATCTCGAACAAGAGAAAGAAATTGTACTTGACTGAAGTGGAGGTACCAGCTGAATTATTTCGCACAGCAGGCGTCCTGATTATACTTATCTTATTCGCCGCTCTAAATTTTCCATACTGGTCCAGATAAGTTGTTATGTTTTTTTTTTAAGATAACTTTTTTTCACTGTGTTGTCATCCCCCAAAGGCTCAGGTATTGCAACTATGACTTTGGACCAAAACAAATATCTAAAAAGAAATACATAACATCAACAGCAACAACATAAAGGAAGTTTAGAGTTTGATTAATAAATTGACAGATTAAAAGATCACTAAACAATAAGTAGCAAAATGGGAAATTGTACAAACAAGTGAACATACACTCAGTTTGAGTTTCTTCTTTTGTGTGTGTGTTTGTAGGTGATATGAATAAAGAAATGAGATTGAATTCAATTCTTATCCCACGTTGCCCTGCGGGAGGTTTGGACTAGGAAGTAACTATCTTCTGAAGGAACATGAAACATGTAAAACATTTTACAAAACTTTTTTTTTTACAAACATCTAACTAACTCTTATTGTTTCTAATAGTAATAAATTACTCTACCCTACCGTAGGTCTAGGCAATCTAATTTATATAAGACTTAAAGACATGCCACATGTGAAACGTATATTACCAATATAAATGATGACTTATCAATATTTTAGGTCTAAACTCAAACCTAATTAATAAGTATAGTAAGGGCTAGTAAAGGGCTATATTAGATCTATTATAAATATATTCTATGTATATTTATGTATACAGATTAAGCTTAGGCTTTAGGTTTAGTCCTTGATTAATAGATATTACATCTTGGATGAATGAACAGAAAATTTTCTTGAAAGAAATACATAACATCAACAGCAACAACATAAAAGAAGTTAATAGTTTGATGAATAAATTGACAGATTAAATGATCACTAAACATTGAGTAGCAAAATGGGTAATTGTACAAACTAGTGAACGTACACTTACTTTGAGTTTCTTTATTTGTGTGTGTGTGTGTAGGGGATATGAATACAGATATGAAATGGAATTAAGTTTATCTAATATTTTTCAAACTTATATAGTAAGGATAGGCTTGGTGGCCGAGTGGTAAAGTATCAAGCTTTTGATCCTAGGAATCACGATTCGTATCCTAGTAAAATCCTAGAGCAATGAAACCCCTACACGCTATGCCGTATTTAGAGTTAAAAAGACCCTAGGCTATTTAAGATATGGGATGTTTGGGGTTCATATAAGTTCAGATACTATATGTAACTACTAAATATTTCTTGGCGGCCCTAAGCCACAGTTTATTAGCGGCCCTCGTAAGGGGAAAAGCCGCTATTAGGTTTGTGCAAAATGTCCGTCTGTCCGTCTGTCACACTCAGGGCGCAAAAACAAGAAGAGATACGAAAAATATTTTTTCACCCATAAATGCGGCTTATAAAGTTTAGGTGCAAGGCTACTTTTAGTTTTCTAGCAAACCGTTTAATTTATAAAATTAATTATGCAATCGATTTTTTAATAGCAAAACACCAATTCTAAAACAATTACGTAAATGTAAGGGAGGAAATGTTACTATAAGAAATACTCTCAACCTTTATATATCACGCACATTTTTTAAAATGATTTTCTGTCCGTCTGTCCGTCTGTCTGCGGTGGCTGAGCGGTAAAGCGCTTGGCTTCCGTACTGGACGTCCCGGGTTCAAACCCTGGTGAAGGCTGGGATTTTTATTTCGGGATTTTCGGGCGCCTTTGAGTCCACCCAGCTCTAATGGGTACCTGACATTAGTTGGGGAAAAGTAAAGGCGGTTGGTCGTTGTGCTGGCCACATGACACCCTCGTTAACCGTGGGCCACAGAATCAGATGACCTTTACATCATCTGCCCTATAGATAAATAGATCTGAAAGGGGAACTTTTTTTTTTTACTCTTTTTGTCCGTCTGTACGTCTGTCACTCTCAGGGCGCCAAAACTAGAAGAGATACGAAAAATATTATTTCACCATTAAATGCGGCTTGAAAAGTTTAGGTGCAACGGCTACTTTTAGTTTTCTAGCAAACCGTTTAATTTATAAAATTAATTATGCAATCGATTTTTTAATAACAAAACACCAATTCTAAAACAATTACGTAAATGTAAGGGAGGAAATGTTACTATAAGAAATGCACATGACTTGTGGATGTCACGCACATTATTTAAAATGAACTTTTAGCAGTGACTTTCGTGTACTAGCGTAAAGCCCGGCAATGACATGATTCTAAAACTAATTTCTTAAACTTTTTAAAAAATCAGATTTTTTTCTAAAAATTTGTTTAGTGCCCCCATTTGAATGAAAGGAGCATATTTTTGTGCGTTTTGTCTATTGGTTGGTCTGTCCGTCACGGTTAGAAAAAAAACAACACTAAAGGCTTTTGAAAATATGATTTAACCTTTACTGTTCTTTCAGAAATATTGCGATAGTTTAAGGATGGGAGCATGCAGAAAAAGAGCCAGGGACCAAAGATAAATACGAAATACTGTCTAGTGCGCAAACATTAGGATAAGGCAGGTTTATACTCTGCTCGCCATCCTCCGTCGTCCAGCGAGAAGTTAATTATTTTCAATTTAGAAGGAACATCCGAAACATCTTGCGAATAGGCGGATCTGACAGGGATCCGACTCCAACGGGGGCCGCCTCTGAGTTTGTGTATTACACAAACTCTCTTTGTAATCTTGTGTTAATTATAGGTTAGCCCGATCCTGACTAATGGTTGTTACGCCCTTAAATGGTCGTGTGCACGTGTTCATTAAACCCCTTTCGCGCCATGGATGCTACGCCACTGGTCGTAGATCAGTTCTGGCAACACAAGCAAAAAGATAAAAGAAATTAATCGTCTGTTCTATTTAGATTTAGAACCCAACCGCGTCTCACCACATTATTGTGTATAATAGTGACTGTTGTGTAAATTTACATCGTTTTAAATTTATTTTCGAGTGATAAATAACGTATTAGTTCCTAACATACAGAATACGCCCAGCTTAAATATTACAAAGTTATGGGGATATGTGTGCTCTTGTCAACTATAATACAACATGTTTCAAGTTTACAATAATGCCCTCGATATAAACAACATACCAGAGATATATATAGCACAAAGTAGGTCATAAATCATATTAGCAGACCACAGTCAATAAAGAAAAAATTACGACCCTTGTATTTCACATTTGTCTCCTTTGACTCAATTTGTCTTGTACAATCTTACATTTCTTTATTATTATAGCTTTTATATAGCGTTACTTTCATGCTTCTAGCATGCTCAGAGCGCTTTGATCCAATCTCATTTGTGGACCAGTGGGGGGGAGGGGGTATCTTGGAGTTAGTTTCCCGTGCTGCCTTTGGGCGCTCAGTAAACACAACTCTGTCGAACCTCGAGCCCCCTTCTAGGTAGCCAAGTAAGCCAAGCTCAAGCCGCACTTAGCCTCTCGACCACGCTTCCCACACACTTCTTTTACAAAGCTTATATCAACTCACTCTGTCTTTCTGTGTCTGTCTTGTAAAAAGTTTGTACACGTTCGTTCTTCGACACCCAAATCTCGGATCAAGCTGACATTTTGCATAATTATTTCTTTTACCTAACAACACAAGACTCAATATAAAAAAAAGAAATAAACTATTAATTAATTAACTATTGGTATTATTTATTTGATATTTCGAACATGGGAAAGAAATTGTACTTGACAGAAGTGGTGGTATAACCTGAATTAGTCCTCTTTATAGGTCGCCGCTCTAAACTGATACAAGCACAAGATAGCACGTCGTAACAGGAGGCGTGAGCCAATTAGGTCGTTTCGTGCCCATTCCCGAACACACACACAACCCTTTTTTTTTTTTTTTTTGTAAATCCTTTTAAAAACAATTACGGTAAAATCCACCTAGATATCCCTTTATTTCTCTGGTCCAGGCAAGCGATAGGTTCATAGCGCATTGAGAAAGCTAAGAGCACGAAAGAGCGCTAAACAAAACAAAAAAATGGTCAAAATATTATTAATCGCACAAATTTATTATTGTTAGTGTAGATTGTAGATCTATTACTAAGTTAATTACATGACCGACCCAAATTGATTTTTATAATTACATTTCATATAAGCATTTTTTTTATGAAAACTTTTTTTATGTTTTTGTTTGTTGTTTTTAAATGGAAAAAGTATTTGTTCGCATATTTAAAGAAAGTAAATGTTAATTATTACCTCCGCTCAATGTTTGGAAACAAATAAAAAAACTAGTTTTTGAAAAAAAAAAAAGAAAATAATTGCTGTAAAAAACCCTTCTCCTTTAAAAGCACAACTCCCCCCCCCTTTCTTCTTTTCTCTCCCCTCCTTTTCTCTTCCCTTCCCCCTCCCAGGGCGATTTTTTTTTCTCTAGAAGTAATTGTTTTGGTATCCAAGGTTATGTAATCGATAAGATTTTTCTTTGGTTGAAGTTGGCTAGAGAGAGAGAGAGGGGGAGAGAGAGAGAGGGGGGGAGAGAGAGAGAGTAAATAGAGGCCTGAAATGGTGGAAATCTAACTGTATTTAGCTTCATCTCAACTAAGATTGATTTGCTTTTAAAACGATTTCATTAAGAAAGAGCAGAAGTGGCGAGACTGTTTTAAAATAGTCTTGGCGGGTTTTTTTTTTTTTTCGGCCAGGTTTTGAGTTGAGTTAGACCAAAGATTGATCTAGGAGTTGCTAAATGTATTTATTGATTGTGTTTGAACATCGTTATTGACAATACAATTCAGTGTGATAATGTTGTAGTCTTTGCTTTTATAGCTCTGCTTTGTAAAATGTAGACCACTTTATTGTGGGTATATTCAGGGTCGGATTTGGAGGTCTAGAGGCCTTGGGCAAAGAAGGAGAGGAGGGACCTAATTATTTGTCGAATAAAAGAAACAATTAGTTAAAAAAAATAAATACATTATTTCAAAAAAAGAATTTAGTGAAGAAAAATTATAAACACAATTACCAAGTTTACGAATGAAACTTTGCAAGCTTCTTTAGACAAAAAAATCATTAATGATTGCCATTTTTCAGTTATTATAATTAAACTAGTCGACCGGCGGAATAGCATACGCCGCTATTTTGCAGGGCTGGCCTTAGGCACTGCAATATATGCGACTGCAGTGGGTCCCGCACTTTCTTTGGACCCGTGCTAGTTTTTAGGTGTATAAATTATTAAATTAGACCATTTTATAACAAATAACAGATTTCCCGCGGCCTCTTGATTTACCAGGAGCCCCTGGAATTGTCCTTAAATGTTATTAAATATAGGCCTACGAAAAAGTCCTGGAAATGTCCGGAAATTATTAAAATCTTTTGTAAAGTAAAAGTAAAGTAAAAAAATATATCAGGAAATATATATATAGAGAGATAAATATCCGGATATGGAAGTGAGATTAAAAGGAGCAAGCCAGTAAAATTATTATTTTAACGTAATTTGTGATATAGGCCTACTTCTATCTGTGTATTGTCGTTCTAGTTTCAAGAGTCTTACGACACATTATAATCTCTAAATACTTACTTAATATTTTGACAAATTGAGAAGAAGAGAATTGTATAAACCAATTTCATTCACAAAAAGCTCCTCTATGCTATGCTATTTTGTGAATGTAAATAGTGCGGATTTGGATACACCATTTTCCATTCACACCATGCTGCGCCATGGGATCTACCCTATTTATTTGTTGTTTGAACTTTTGAACTTGTGACTTAGAGAATTATATATATATTTTCTACTTGGTTAAACTTTTTTTTAGGAGCTAAGCCAAAAAAAAAAATTCAAGAAAACATATGAGGGGGACATTATAATTTGTTTTCTCTGAAAATACAGATATCTAGAATGCCATTTAATTCCATAATGAAATCAAAATTTAAATGCGATATTGATTTTGGAAGCTGGTCTTCTTTTGATAATAGTTTCGTCATAATTTGGTTTAAATTAGATGTAAAGATACCTATCGCGAAGACTAATGGACTCGAGAAGTTTTCTGTTCCTTTGGTAATTCAACCGTTGAACAAACTGTCACTTACTCTTGTAAATGTCGCATGAAATGTTAAAGAAAAACTGGGCTATTAACGTATATCTTGTGAGCTATGGTACAAATCTTTACTCTAATTATATATGTTGTTTTTTTTGTGTAATTCACTATTGTGAAATAATGATTACTACTATTA
>JADKLZ010049866.1:9978-24680 GCA_021533235.1 Biomphalaria straminea | reverse complement strand
AAAATAAGTTATAAAGCTTTAGATTTATAGATCTAAGTCACAAATTGATTTGTGCACACTTACCTCTGAAAAATCTTTGATGGCAATTGAGTTTCCATTCATCATTTTGTGTAAGATTGGTGATACAAATCTTTAGTGATAGTTTCTTTATATACTAAACATATTCACCGGAAATCCCTCTACCAATAGTAGATGACAACCGATGGATGGGACTTATTTAATTGAAAAATATAGGCTTGGTGCGCATAGTTGGCAGTCCTGTATATATATAGTCTATGGTCTGGAGTAAAATAGTAATACTGCATTTAAAAGTTTAAAGACTGTGATTATTGAGATGTAGAAGAAAGACTAGAGCCAGATCTACAAGTGTGATTATACAGTAATTATACAAGTCAAATTAAAAGTCTTAAAATTGTCACATCAAATATAAAGCGTATTAACTCTTTCTCTCCGTAATTATTTTTCCACGTTTTGAAGGAATTCTTCATTTTGCTCATTACTATTTCGATATCCTTGGGCTTCAATAGCTTTGTTGTTTGTTATCAGAAAATGTTGTATTTGGTATAGAATGAAAGGGTAATGCGTGCTCTTTTTATATAATCTAAGTAAAGTTCAACACAATTAAACATTAATTGAATTTGATGAGGTCAAAATCAATGATGGTATCGTCGATTAGGAGAGAAAGAGTTAAACGTGTGAGAATATGGAAGTGTTATTTCTCGTTTTATTTTGTTGTATGAGGAGGAAGTTAATACAGTTTGTAATAGTGGATCGTTCTTAATAAAGTGCTTCATAGGCTTTTCATTTAAGTCTGACAAAATAAATATGTCAAGAGTGATCTAAGGTGTGAAGAGTTATGTTTCATTTTTTCAATCTGTTCAGCAGGAAGGCGGGTGTTATCTGAATCCACTTTGTGCATGGAGATGCAAGGGGCTACAGCTGATGTGTGCATACTCTATAAAAAGAGTTTGTGGGCCCTTCATTTTAAGATGAAACAGTGGAATATAATGACTGTCACATATGCCATTATAGATTTAGTTGTACATTTCACATTTAAAAGATTGTGTGTATATTAGAAATATGAACCCTCGTATACTTGTCTAGCACGAAGTAAACGGAAGACCAGATTTAACCAACTGTTAAACCAGAAAAGAAAGTACTCGGCTCAATAGATCTACATATTAGAAAACGACTCCAGTAAATACAAATTTACTGTCAAGCATTTTGAGGCATCCAGAACTCTATTACTATATTATAATTATATCTGAGATAAAGCAAAATCTAGATATCGAACATTTTGCTCCAATTCAAGAAGCTAACAAAAAAATAAAAAAAATGGCTTCCGGTTCTAGAACACAACGACTCCTTGAATTGATGGAATTAGCAAAAGAGAAGCAAATTCCTAAGCCAGACCTGTGGGCAGAGAGACAAGAAGAGAAAGAATATCAAGAACAAGAATCTGAAAAACGCATGCAATTAGAAGAAAAAAAAATGCAAGACGCCGAAAAACAAAGGCAACATGAAAGAGAAAAAATGGAATACGAAAAACAAAATAAAGAAAACAAAGAAAGTATTCCGAATCAAGGCCAATCAAATATGACCGATAAATACAGACTGATGAACAAAATATCGCCATTCAACGAAAACATCGACAATATGGACTCATATCTCATAAGATTTGAAGAAATAGCTACAACATCCGGTCTACCAGAAGCACATTGGTCGAGCTCACTCCTCAGCCTCTTGTCTGGCAAAGCTGTCGACATTTGCTCCCAACTGTCCAAAAATGAAGCAACACTTATTCCGATATCAAAGAAGCTCTACTGCGCCAATATGGAGCAACTTCAGCCAACTATAGAAAGAAATTCTACAATGAAAGGCCACAACAAAATGATGATCCTCAAATTTTTGTAGCTAATATGTCAATGTGGTTTGATAGATGGGTATCCATGGCCAAAGTAGAAGATAGTTACCAAGCTCTTCGTCAACATATTATTATCGATAACATCACCCATGCTCACTCAGAAGTTATTCAATCATACATAATTGAAAGAAATCCCAATGATACTAATATATATGTGATATGATATGATATATGATATATGTGATACTAATATGTATAACAACATAGTGACAATGACATAGAATTTAAATGCTAAAAAATGTGATAGGGTGGTGGCCATAAACATATACATGAATACGATTTTTTTTTAAATCGTAGCGTAGCAGATGTACCACTTTGTTTTAATATTTTAGAAAACAAAAAAGAAGCGTTGATTATATGTTTAAAGTAAATTGTGATTTCATTATCATAAACATTTTCTAATTGCATTTGTATACAAGAAAGCATTGTTCATAGACTTACTTTGTCATCCAATGATAAAGAATAACAGAGAAATATGGCGTCCAGCAGATAAGAAACATTGCAACTGAAATGTATGTATTAGTAAATATTTAAATAACATTAAATGAATATACACGTGTAGTGAAACTAGTTGATTAATATTTTTTTTGTAACAGAACTGTGAATACTGAATTTAACTACAGATGTGAACGATCACATCACAAACCAAGAGTTTAGATCGATGGTTACTACAGCGATTATACCCCATGATGACCTGCAAACTATCGTAATAAAACGTAAGGTTAAAATCTAGGGTCATATGAAAAGGTATTTGGGACTCGTAAAGACCTTCTTTCCGGGAACAGAAACAGGAAAAAAAAAGAGGACACAAACAGGGTGGCTAGCTGTCCATGGGGGTCTGGACAGTCGTTAGATATTTGTCATGGTTTCGGGTTCCGGCTGCCATACTGTGCTAGGAAGTATTTATTTTTAAATCTGAGGACGCCTATAAATTGTGTAAAGCAAATAAAAAAAATTAACGCTATTGTATTATATATTGAAACAACGCCTTTCAGATAATTAATTGTATGCATGGTAATCACGTATTAGGAAACATTGTGATTTTTTGCAAAGAAAACCGACTCATTTCAGTTGTTTCATGAACGCATGGTAATAATAACAGTAAGAAACATATTGTAAAAATATGTGCAGTTATCTGTGTAGATTCTTTTGCCTTTGTAAAAAAATGTTGTTAATTATTTTTCTGTTTTAAATAATTCGGATGTTTCTTTCTAAGTTAAAAAAGGAGCGAGCAGGGCATGATCCCTACTTGGTCATGCAGTTTGCGCTTCTCTGTCGTTAAGATTTAGCGATGGTTCTAGGTTCAAACCCTGCCCTCTCCCATCCCCCGAAATGAAGAGGACTCAGTTTAACCGCAAAGCTGAAAGTCTACAGTGCTGTAGTTTTCCCGTCACTCCTATATGCATCAGAGTCATGGACCCTATACTCCCGCCACACTAAAAAGCTAAACTCCTTCCATCTACGCTGTCTAAGGAGTATCCATAAGGTGCGTTGGTCTGACCACATACCAGACACAAAAATGTTAAACCTGTCCAACATGCACAGTATTAATGCGACAGTAAAAACTCCGATTTGCGGGACATGTAGTCCACATGCCAGAAAATCGCCTTCCCAAGCGACTTCTGTATGGAGAGTTATGTACAGGAAAGCGTTTCCAAGGCGGCCAATACAAGCGCTACAAAGACACCCTAAAGAGCTCCCTCAAGGAATGCTGTATCGACATTCATGGCTGGGAAACATTAGATCTAGATTGCTCCGCATGGCGAGAAGCTGTGAATCTCGGAGTCTCAAGATTTGAAGCAAGAAAAATGGCCAGTGCGATAAAGCGCCGAACAAACAGAAAGCAGAGTGAAGAAGCAGGCCCGTCTGCAACCGACAAAACCCACCCATGTCACATATGCGGCCGGCTTTTTAAAGCGAGGATTGGACTTTACAGCCACCTTCGAGTCCATAGGAAATGAGAAATGTGCTCATCTTCGAACACGAAGAAGGAGCTATATATTCGTCTTAGTGACATTGACAATAAACGAAATCATGTCTTTTTTTCTTAATGTATTGTAACAATTGCCTCCTTTACATTTACCTGATTGTTTCAGAATTTGTGTATTTTTAGGAAAACAGTGTTTGCAAAATAAATGTTATACATTAAACGGTTTGCTTTTGGAAAACCAAAAGTGGCCTTTGAAACCTAAACATTTCAAGCTGCATTTCTTCATGTAATAATATTTTTGATATCCCTTCTAGTTTTTTTTGATATCTCTTCTAGTTTTTAATATCTGTGTGTGACAGACGGGCGATTTGCACAAACCCAACAAAAGCTTTTCCCTTACTGGGGGCCGCTAAATAAAGAAAGACCTATACCTTCTTGAAATACATTTCCATAGTCAGTCGAGCTTCTTTTATATTAAAGCATTTAGAAACAAAAGTTGTTTCTTTTTCAATGTCTCATTAAAACTGCCTTGTCTTATCAACAAAACTTATCTAAATGTGGGAAAAAGGTACTGCGCCAGTGGAACATCTAATTGCCATCATTCAGGGGTCTAACAGCTTGGCCTGTTTGGGTTCCCCTATATTTTACGCATTATTTCTTCTTTAATTGAAATAAAATTTAATTGGTCCCCACAAGGGGGAATTTTCAAATCTTCCCCCTCGCGTTTCTACCCATGCTACGCAACTTAAGTTAAATAAAGTTTCGCCACAAAAGAGTCTATTTTTTGTATGTCACCTGTTTTAAGCTTTAACAAAATCAATAATGTGCCATGGATCAATATATGTATACTTTTTATTTTGGAATATATAAGAAGGAATTAATGCGTTTCTGCTGATTATACAATGAGATTTTAGAAATATAAGAAATACATAAGTAAGTTGCTTTTTTAAGAAGTAAAACTTTTCTAACCAATGCAAGAGGTCATCTTGAGGGCTGTCATCTTTGCTTTTGATAATGTTTGGGTTGTGGAGCATCTGATTACGGCTACAACGTTGGTTTCTTCTTGGTGCAGGTCTTTCATAGTTGAAATTAATCTACCTATGGAGAAATATAACTTTAAGTACCTTAAACAACATTATAGTATATGGTACTATACGCTAATAAAAATGTATTAATGATGTAGACATAATAATAATGAACTAATAAATAAATGTCTGAGCTATAAAGCGATTGGCATTTGAACCGGGGAAACCGAGTTCGAATCCTGGTGAAGACTGGTATTTTTATTTCGGGATCCTTTGGCGCATCTGAGACCATCCAGAGAGAGAGAGAGAGAGAGAGAGAGAGAGAAAGCACCAGTCAAAATAGCGCGGACAAAATAGCACCGACAAAATAGCGCGGACAAAATAGCGCCGACAAAATAGGGCGAAATTTGCCGACAAAATAGCGCAAGACAAAATAGCGCAGACTTATATATGATGTGTATAAATTACCGGATTATTAGTAATTTAATGTCCTGGGCAGAATTTTGTTGATGTCACTATTTTTCAACATTAACACTCTAATACTTGGTATGAAATAGTAAAACAGCACATACCTAAATAAATCGTAACTAGAAATCAAAAACCTAAATTTATTGTAGTATATATTGGTCTGTGGTTGAATTTTATATAGAAGAAATGACTTTTGTAATTTCCTTTACAGAAAAATTGGGCTATTCGCGTCTGACACATATATAATTTTTATGTTGAGCAACAAACCCTATTGTGTGTACTTTATTTTATGTCTATAAATTGTGTTTAATCTCTAAGACTGAAGATCATGCAATTTTTAAATGTTTCATAATTTGGAAATCCGAATTCAATAGTAGATATATATATACATGTTCTCAAGTTACATGAAGGTACTTCCTTTTTCCAGTCTATATTTATTTATGTCTATGTGTCTATGCTATTTTATGAATGAAAATACTGCGGATTGGGATGCAGAACGTGCTGCTCCATAGGATCTTCCCATTTACTTGTTGCTTGCTCGTTTGACCTTTTACTTTGAGGATTATATATATAGACTAGACAGATATTACCCGCTGCCCGCGGGTCTTAACTTGCATATTGCTGATGTAGTCAGTGATATAGTGCATTAGAAACACTTAAAGAAAATAATAATGTTATAAGTAAAGCGAATGTGTGAATTCACGTTAAGAAAATTATTAATGGAGCTAAAATAGCTAATTGACCTTAATTTACGCGATATTAGGATAATAGTTGCAATCATTTAAAAATGCTTTAGAAAACAAATTTCAATGTTAATTTAATTAAAATATGAAATGATTGGACTATAATTAGTATGTTCATGTGTTAAAGCTTAAAACTATCTTTGCGAAGAGAAGTCATATCATCTTAGAGTTGAAATACAGTTTTAGACCTAGACCTAGATCTAGGCCTAGGAATAGTGAATAGAGAGATGTGTTGTAACCTTTCGCTAATGTCTAATGAAAGTATGTTCAACAGGATAATTATATTCGCTGATACAAAGAATGAATTTATGTAAAAATCCTTTTGAAACACAAATTCGAAGCTTAATTTTGTTAAATAATAAATACATTAGACTATATCCTATATTTTCATGCGATAAAGTAAATATCTATAAATGCAAATTGTATTTCTTAAAATTAAATCTAGATCTAAATCCTTTCGATTTTTTCTCATGTCAACACATGGTAAACAAAGCCTAGATCCATAAAATAATAGAGCTGTAATAGAGTTGGTCAACTTTATTTTTTTTTGAGGGTCTTAAGTTTGTTTTAGGGCTACAATACATACAATACGGTCTAAGTTGGCACCCAAGGAACGTTTCTGGCAAGTTTAATCAAGATTGGTCAAGCGGTTTTGATTTCTATTCCATGCATACATACATACATATATACATACATACATACGCTAAACATTCAACTTTATAGTATAGATAATGTCGTCTGAAAGTAAACTGTATACAAAGTATTTATATATAAAGGGCTTAAAAAGGTGCCGGTACTCATGATCGATTGCCTAACTTTCAACTACTAATAAATTAACAGTTAACGTTATTTAAACAAGAAACGTAATCTTTTTTCCCGACATTGAAAAAAGGTGCCTGTACAAGTACCGATGCGTACCATCACAAAAATAAATGTGTATCTCAATATTCTTTCATTTACATTTTTTGCTTTGTTATTGCTACTTAATACATTGATATCGGATAGATTCATATAGGGTTTAAGTTCACAATCAGAATCTCAAGGATGAGATTTATTTTTAAATACAAAGTTTTATGGAAGAGGCAATCATGGGCGCCCAGGATGTGCCTCTGAATTCTGAGTAGTCACGTTTTAGCCATTATTATTAATGAAATACTTCTTCCAGGTGTGTTTTTTTTATTACGCAGATGTACATTTAATCAGAATCCAGGTGACGCAGTATACCAGAGAAAGCCGAGATAATCGACAGAGCTGGGAAACCATTTAAAAAAAAAACAACTAGAAAGAGACTGTGGAGAGTGACGTGTTTTTGTTGAAGTTATATGTTCCATGAGGAACCCAAAGGAATGATGATTATGAGGGGGGTGTCACGGTCAAAGAAGATCTTTGAAGGTGGCTTGAGTAATATGTATCATATGCTACAGTGGAAGTGATCTATGAAGATGCTACTTTTGTATTGAATAAAATAGGGTTAGGGGATGTAGTGTACATATTTATAGCCGTAATGCCGAGGATCTAGAAGTTGTCAGCTGATAAGATGATCTAAATATATATTAATAGATTCAATGAAGAAATATTTCCGTTTCAAAATACAGAAACTTTTAATTTAAAACTTGCAACAGCAATGTACAATAATTATAAGAATAAACTGTAATCAAATGAAGTTGTTAATATATTTCTACTGGAATACTAAATGATCTACACAATAAAATAGCAAGCTTGAGACTTTATAATTTACGCCTTGCTAAAATACCCCAGCTAACTAGGTCTGTCGGTTGACCTTGACCGGAGCTAGATGAAAATAATAATTAAATTAAATGAAATATAAAAAAAAATAGACAAACCAAAATGCCTGACGATTGGAACGTGACAGGGGGTGCAAGTGCACCACAATGTACTTCCTTGCGGACGCCAATGCATTATTGATTCAAGAGTTAAATAAAATAATGTTCAGAAAAAGTTTGCGCATCGTATTCTAAGTCTAAATCTAAAGGCATATCATTGGATCATTGTTAGTTCCCGAACAAGTAATGCTTTCACCGAAGTACAGTTGTAAAGACATGCTATTATTCTAACTAGAATAGGCAAATCTGTAGTTTATGTCCGACCATATATGATTTATTATAGGCTTGCAATTCGTTGCACATTTGTTTATAATTACACATAGATTTAGTTATTATGAATGCCACAAAGTCGAATTTGACATACATTTGTATTGTGATTTAACAGAAGGCAGGAAATCCGCTGGTTTTCCACTACTAAAGGACACTGGTGTATGCAAACGCGACATAAATCTCTTCAAAGTCTGCACTAACAGCTGGGAAAAAGTGGCACTGGATAGATCCACAAGAAAGTGTAGTTTACCGTGCTAATTTCAGCTCTTTTTCTTTTTATAGCCTCTATTTGGTTTGATCCCAACCACCCGTATTTTTGTGCATAATTTTTTTTCTCTATCATACACACTTAAATTATAGCATAATCAGTTTAATTTAAAAAGAAAACTGAAAAATGCAAAGTTATATAGGGAAAACAGCCACTTCCGGCCCAATAGTTTTGAAAAAAGATACGAAACGGACTAGTGCAACAAACCCTATTGCAGTGCACAAACTCTCTTATGAATTTGTGTAATGAATGGAAGGGAGGTTAAAAAAGTGGAAGCCGGAAGAGATTTTTATTGTGTCGTAAGACTCTTTAAACTAGATCGACAATACACAGATAGAGTCTACTTTCATGTTTGACTTTAGAAGTACTTTAATAAATATCACAAATTACTTTACTTTTACTTTACACAAGATTTTAATAATTTCAGGAGATTTTTAGGACTTTTTCGTAGGCCTATATTTAATAACATTTTAGGAGATTTTCAGGGGCTCCTGGTAAATCAAGAGGCAACGGGAAATCTATAATATGTTATAAAATGGTTCAATTAAATAGTATATACACCTAAAAATAAGCACGGGTCCAAAGTAAGTGCGGGACCTACTGCGGTTGCATATGTTGCAGTGCCTAAGGCCTGACCCGAAAATTAGTGACGTATGCTATGCCGCCGGTCGACTAGTTAGCCGTATTATTAACAACATCTGTATGTGAAAGTCTCAAACATCTTGAGTCTTAGACAGTTATTTTTTTAGACTAGATTTAAACATAATTTTAACCTAGATCTTGTAGGCCTATTAGTAAAAGAAAAAATCTTTAGACATCATTAGTAATTTTTTTATTAGGTCTAGGCATTGAAAAGTAAATCTATTTTAAAAACTGTAATAGATCTAAGTCTAATTACTAACTTATTAAATAAGTAGAAGTATTATAATGATAATTGTATAGATCTAGATAAGTGAAATTAAGGATGGATCTATAGATCTAGTCAAGTACATTAAGTTTAGATTATAGTAAATGTATTAGGGTAGCCTAAATTATTAGATATATGTCCTATGTGTATATCTAATAATCTTATAATTAATAAACTTTAGTCTTTAGTAATATCTAGACTTTATTCTAATAAAAATGACTATAGGAATAATATGGAATAGACTCAAGATGGAATCTATACTATTACTAGATCTTTTTGATTTATATATATATATATATATAAAGATCTAGACTCTATACTAGAATTAAATGTTTTGTTTTCAATGTTTCGGAATGTTTCAGAGTTGAAGATAGTTATTTCCTAGTCCAAACCTCCCGCATGACGAAGGGGGATTGGAGCGGGCAGGGTTTGAACCCGGGACCATCGAAATGACAGTCCAGTGTGCAAACCGCTCGACCATGCAGCCATTATATTATAGATCAAAATATATGGTCTACTAACAGTGAGATGATATGCGGTGTTAGCTTATAGTATTGCACAAGAAACGAAACATGTTTTTTCTAAACTCTATGACTTGGTATGTAATAGTAAAACAGCACCTAACTAAATAAATCGTAACTAGATATCAAAAACCTAAATTTATTGTAGTATATATAGGTCTGTGGTTGAAATGTATATAGTCTTCGTAACTTCTTCTATAGAGAAATGACTTTTGTAATATCCTTTACAGAAAAATTGGGCTATTCGCGTCTGACACATTTATATATTTTTTTATGTTCAGCAGCAAACCCTATAGTATAGAGTAATACAAATGATTGCAATGTAATGAAAAATTATTGATCTACTTAATTATGCTATTAGTCAAAATTCGGTATCCTAGACCTAAAATTCGATTTTGACTAGCGATATCTTTCTCTGAAATGGTTGCAATTCCAAACGCATTAGAGTACATTGAAGAACGACTTAACGAGAAAACAGTATAGCCAAGTGCAGTTGTGCTTTTCACACACTCTTTGTCGGGCCAACAATCTTTGAAAACTCTGCTGGAACACTACCGGAACTACTGGCAAGCACAGTGCGGTGCGCGGGACGCCTACAAGAAAACTATAAAAAAAATGGACGACACTGCAGAACATACGTAGACATGTAGACACGTAGACACGTAGACGTAGAAGACAACACAAAGGTTGACTTATTATCCATGCTCGGCACAAAAACTGGACCCTATGGACGGGCCACAGACATGAGCAGGCTCGGGTGATAGTGGACGATTGGACGATTGAAAACGGTAACAAAGGCAGGGAAGTCTGGAAAAAAAAACTTGAAAGAGCCCACGAAGAATGGTGGCAGCTAAACAGACAAAACCAGGTGGCGATCGCTAGGTACAGAACGGGACATTGTCCGATAGGTGCCTGTTTTGTTACATTTAAACCGAACGTTGATTCTCGCTGTATACTTTGCCAGAAAGAGATCAAAACGGTTAACTACAACCTTTACAAGTGCCCAATACTACACCTTAAAAATGGCAATTTCAGTGAAAACAGAACTGGCGAGTTGGCATTGTACGGAGACAATGCAATTCTGCAAAGAACTGCTGCTTTTTTTTTTGTCCGTGTTATCAGATAATAAGCTTCTCAACACAAGCTATAGTGCAATGAGACTTTCACGGTTAGGGCCGCAAAGCGTAGCAGACAAAGTCTCTTACAATGCAAGGGAGATAACTTACTTGAACTTTTCTTCCTCCAAAACTTTCTTTTTGATGATGACGTCCCTTTCATGTGTTTCTTTTGTTGTCTAGACAGCTTTAGAAAGAAAGAAAAAATGTCAACTTTCAAACACTTTCCTGCTAATTTATGAACATCGATTTTGACAGTGCGAGAGAAATAGTTTCAGATTGTGTTATAAAAAATGCTACAAATAAATGTCTTTGTTATATGAATAAGCAATGTTGGCTTATATTGTGTCACCGACTGATAATACAATCCAACCCGATAATATAATGGCAAGGCATATGTACCAATAGATATGTCTCCACCTGATCTAGAAGGACGTACATAATGCTCTACTCCAGCTCTCTTTTCAGCTTAATGCATATTCTAGATATATACACACAAAAGACAAACATGTCACTTTTTGTTGTAAAATCTGAAAGACTTATCAATCATTTAGAGACATTTAAAGGTTCTTTTCTGTGTACTTATCAATTCCACTTATACGTCTATGTTTTTCCTAGGCAGCGGATCTTTATTTGCTCAAATTTGTATCCCGCGCCCTTTGTGAGTGACCTCCAGCTGTCTCGTTCTGAGGCTACATGCAACTAGGTGCTCTCTTCTATGTCAGCTAAGGAAAGCAGTTACCTCGACCACCATTTAGCTAATAAAAAAAAAAGACTTCCTTGGGCATACGTTTGTCTCCCATACGGGATACGTGCCTTGTCCAGCGTAAATGTCGGACCATAAGAAGTCCCTATACTGTCCATACCGGCGCTCGCAAGAACATCGCTGTTTGTAGCGCGGACCTGCCACCGTATGTCCATGATGGAGAGCAAGCATGTTTTATCAAAGGGGTCAAGAAGACTTAGTTATATATAACGCACATTTTATGACGACACAGAATGTAGGGTTAGAGTTTAAGTTTGACGTATAGGAAATCAGTTACCGCTAGACTCTCAAGGGCATTAGACATCTTTATCAACTGACTGGACTGTGGCCCATCTTGTAAATAAATATTCTGTTGAAGTCAATGTGACTACTTATGTTTCGTTCCTGTGAGTATTTGTTCTTCGTGTGCTGGTGCTTGTAAGCCCGCAATCAAAATTCATCTCACAAAATATACACACGCATCTAGTATCCTGAGTCAACTTAGAAATACTTCAGTTACAACTGATTCAACTGAATATATATTATTATATATATACTCATTTAGTGACAGACATAACACACAGCAAATATTAAAATACGCCAAACAGTCAAAGATATTCTTAAGGTTACAACTTCCAGCGCGAATGAATTCGTATTTTTCAGTCCATTGTCTGACACAAAAGAGAAAAGTTTAGCATCAACGTCTATTCTTGAGACTGCTATGGAAGAAATATATAATCTTCTAGATGACACCAACCTCATAACGTTTATCTGAATGGGCATTTAGGTCAATAATAAAAAATGTAAGTCTATGGGAAGCTCATAGGAAAATTTCTGTTTCAGGATATTTTTTTAAAGAATCCTTGCATAAATACAGTTTTTAAAGGCTACGGGGTAGCCATCGTAGCTTTGGCTGAGTAGTTTGTCCATGTGAAAAATGTACATAATTTATTCACTGACAATAGTTTATTAATTTTTTTTTTAAATAGAAGAACTACATGTTAAGTTGCTTCCTAGCAGAATTTAATTGATTTGAAGGTGTAAAAAACTGGCTAAAATTTGGCTACTCTGAATTGAGAGGGGTTCACGTGAATCGTCAGCCATGAATGACTAATAAGCCTGGGCCAGTCTACTACAACTAGTCACTAGTGAAAACACTGCTTTTTCAGTAGCTTTTTAGATTTAACTGATCTGATGGCGCAAAAAAACTGCACGAATTCGGGGGGGGGGTAAGAGTTGCCCATTCTCCTGTGAGCCCAATTAAGGGGTGGAAAGCGCTCACAAAAAGGAAAAAGAAAACCATTCAGAAACAAACTCAAATCTACCCTGAAAGGCTTCAGCATTGTCCCAGCTTTACAGCAGCAAATGGCAGAGAATCATGGCGTCGCGCTGTGAAAACTTGTGCACAAATGGCAGAGTACAAGAGAACAGCGCTGACAGCTTAAATGAAAAACAAGCAAGGACAAAAAGACTAGCCCGAGCTAGAATAATCTTTTCAGTGTACAGCCGAACGTTCGACCTCACAAAGGTCTTTTATTTTTCCATTTCCCATTTTCCGCTCAAGTTGCATCTCTTCACAATCATTCATTGAACGACCTGACATGACATGAATCAGTGAAGAGATATCAATTTATTACTTTATTAATTATTGGTGATTCATATAAAAAGGAAAATAAATTCTACAAAATGAGAGATAAGGATGTATATATTGATTTAATCCATTAATTAAGTCTTGACACTTTTTTTTTCTTCCCTTTCCCACTCTAGGATCAAGTCGAAATTTTGCACAATTATCTATAATCTATGACAATACACGAATAAATATAACAAAAAAAAACAAACTATTAGTTAAATCAATTGGTTCTAATTTATTAATCTTTTCTATATAGCAGATTAATGGCAGTAGTTAGCGGTTATTTCCTTTTAAAAAAAGCTTTGTTTTGAAAAAAAGGTAATATTTTTCTATGTTGTTTATTATTGTTATTGTTTTAATTATGTGGTGACACTATATATCAAACAAACCTTCAGTAAAATCAAAGTATATGCAGTGGTTATGGCCACCAAAGGAAGGACGTATACAGCCACACAGTTGAAGATGTCGTAGGCCAGCTCTTCGCTTTCACTCCGAAAGAAGTTGAACGTGACGCACTGGGAAAACCAGGGAAACAATGGATGCTGTTCCACGTGAAAGATGATACTCTAAAATAAGAAATGGTCACGGTTTAAAAACGAGGTCAATCTAGAGCATGACTTTTCTTTGTCATTGTTGAACTTTTACTTACATGACGATTGCATTTTGTAGCGTCATAACAATAGCGAAAAACCACTGTTACTTAGGTTCCCGGTCACTTCATCCCCTGTCACTTCATCCCCGGTCACTTCATCCCCTGTCACTTCATCCCCGGTCACTTCATCCCCTGTCACTTCATCCCCGGTCACTTCATCCCCTGTCACTTCATTCCCGGTCACTTCATCCCCGGTCGCTTCATCCCCGATCACTTCATCCCCCGGTCACTTCATCCCCGGTCATTTCATCCCCAATTAAATATTTTATATATAAATATGATTATATAGAATGCTTTTTGACATTTTATGACATGTTACTAATGCGTTTATAATGTTTCCTCTTCCACTTTGTATTCTTAATGAGAAATCTTATATTATATGGTAAATCTGGATATGTTCTTGACTATAGCGTAATGATCAAAGGCCAAGGTGTGGTGCAAGTAGTGGAAATCTTTTGATAGATAGAAGTGCGATTAGAATAGTTATGACCTAGCCGCTGATAACTTATCGTTAAGTTTGTTGTGTCGTTTGTCTGTTTTTAATGCTGAAAACTGTAATGTCGCCACTGTAATGTATCCTTCTCCTTCTTGTTGTGTTTGTAGATTACTATATTTCTAAGTTGCTTCAGGATACTAGATGCTTGGGTATAGTTGTAT
>JADKLZ010049865.1:0-16657 GCA_021533235.1 Biomphalaria straminea | reverse complement strand
AAAATAAGTTATAAAGCTTTAGATTTATAGATCTAAGTCACAAATTGTTTTGTGCACACTTACCTCTGAAAAATCTTTGATGGCAATTGAGTTTCCATTCATCATTTTGTGTAAGATTGGTGATACAAATCTTTAGTGATAGTTTCTTTATATACTAAACATATTCACCGGAAATCCCTCTACCAATAGTAGATGACAACCGATGGATGGGACTTATTTAATTGAAAAATATAGGCTTGGTGCGCATAGTTGGCAGTCCTGTATATATATAGTCTATGGTCTGGAGTAAAATAGTAATACTGCATTTAAAAGTTTAAAGACTGTGATTATTGAGATGTAGAAGAAAGACTAGAGCCAGATCTACAAGTGTGATTATACTGTAATTGTAAAAGTAAAATTAAAAGTCTTAAAATTGTCACATCAAATATAAAGGCGTATTAAACGTGTGAGAATATGGAAGTGTTATTTCTCGTTTTATTTTGTTGTATGAGGAGGAAGTTAATACAGTTTGTAATAGTGGATCGTTCTTAATAAAGTGCTTCATAGGCTTTTCATTTAAGTCTGACAAAATAAATATGTCAAGAGTGATCTAAGGTGTGAAGAGTTATGTTTCATTTTTTCAATCTGTTCAGCAGGAAGGCGGGTGTTATCTGAATCCACTTTGTGCATGGAGATGCAAGGGGCTCCAGCTGATGTGTGCATACTCTATAAAAAGAGTTTGTGGGCCCTTCATTTTAAGATGAAACAGTGGAATATAATGACTGTCACATATGCCATTATAGATTTAGTTGTACATTTCACATTTAAAAGATTGTGTGTATATTAGAAATATGAACCCTCGTATACTTGTCTAGCACGAAGTAAACGGAAGACCAGATTTAACCAACTGTTAAACCAGAAAAGAAAGTACTCGGCTCAATAGATCTACATATTAGAAAACGACTCCAGTAAATACAAATTTACTGTCAAGCATTTTGAGGCATCCAGAACTCTATTACTATATTATAATTATATCTGAGATAAAGCAAAATCTAGATATCGAACATTTTGCTCCAATTCAAGAAGCTAACAAAAAAATAAAAAAAATGGCTTCCGGTTCTAGAACACAACGACTCCTTGAATTGATGGAATTAGCAAAAGAGAAGCAAATTCCTAAGCCAGACCTGTGGGCAGAGAGACAAGAAGAGAAAGAATATCAAGAACAAGAATCTGAAAAACGCATGCAATTAGAAGAAAAAAAAATGCAAGACGCCGAAAAACAAAGGCAACATGAAAGAGAAAAAATGGAATACGAAAAACAAAATAAAGAAAACAAAGAAAGTATTCCGAATCAAGGCCAATCAAATATGACCGATAAATACAGACTGATGAACAAAATATCGCCATTCAACGAAAACATCGACAATATGGACTCATATCTCATAAGATTTGAAGAAATAGCTACAACATCCGGTCTACCAGAAGCACATTGGTCGAGCTCACTCCTCAGCCTCTTGTCTGGCAAAGCTGTCGACATTTGCTCCCAACTGTCCAAAAATGAAGCAACACTTATTCCGATATCAAAGAAGCTCTACTGCGCCAATATGGAGCAACTTCAGCCAACTATAGAAAGAAATTCTACAATGAAAGGCCACAACAAAATGATGATCCTCAAATTTTTGTAGCTAATATGTCAATGTGGTTTGATAGATGGGTATCCATGGCCAAAGTAGAAGATAGTTACCAAGCTCTTCGTCAACATATTATTATCGATAACATCACCCATGCTCACTCAGAAGTTATTCAATCATACATAATTGAAAGAAATCCCAATGATACTAATATATATGTGATATGATATGATATATGATATATGTGATACTAATATGTATAACAACATAGTGACAATGACATAGAATTTAAATGCTAAAAAATGTGATAGGGTGGTGGCCATAAACATATACATGAATACGATTTTTTTTTAAATCGTAGCGTAGCAGATGTACCACTTTGTTTTAATATTTTAGAAAACAAAAAAGAAGCGTTGATTATATGTTTAAAGTAAATTGTGATTTCATTATCATAAACATTTTCTAATTGCATTTGTATACAAGAAAGCATTGTTCATAGACTTACTTTGTCATCCAATGATAAAGAATAACAGAGAAATATGGCGTCCAGCAGATAAGAAACATTGCAACTGAAATGTATGTATTAGTAAATATTTAAATAACATTAAATGAATATACATGTGTAGTGAAACTAGTTGATTAATATTTTTTTTTGTAACAGAACTGTGAATACTGAATTTAACTACAGATGTGAACGATCACATCACAAACCAAGAGTTTAGATCTATGGTTACTACAGCGATTATACACCACGATGACCTGCTAACTATCGTAATAAAACGTAAGGTTAAAATCTAGGGTCATATTAAAAGGTATTTGGAACTCGTAAAGACCTTCTATTCGGGAACAGAAACAGGAAAAAAAAAAGAGGACACAAACAGGGTGGCTAGCTGTCCATGGGGGTCTGGACAGTCGTTAGATATTTGTCATGGTTCCGGGTTCAGGCTGCCATACTGTGCTAGGAAGTATTTATTTTTAAATCTGAGGACGCCTATAAATCGTGTAAAGCAAATAAAAAAAAACCATTAACGCTATTGTATTATATATTGAAACAACGCCTTTCAGATAATTAATTGTATGCTTGGACAAATAATCACGTATTAGGAAACATTGTGATTTTTTTGCCAAGAAAACCGACTCATTTCAGGTGTTTTATGAACGCATGATAATAATAACAGTTAGAAACATATTGTAAAAGTATGTGCAGTTATCTGCATGTGTAGAATTGAGTTAGTGTCACTATGTGAATAGAGCTATACAGTCATACTAAAATCTGCATGTGTATAATAAGGCTATACAGTCATACATAAATCTGCATGTATAAAATAAGGCAATAAAGTCATACGATCTCCATGTTTAGAATAGGGTGATACAGACATACTGTAATACATTATTTGAGTATAAGCTGAAACTCTTCGAAAAACATCCATATTTGATCATGGAAAAAAAGTCGAAGTACTTAAATATTGAAGTCATTGCTTATTTAAATAATTCAAGCATTTAGTGATATAAAAAAAAAACAGCACAATATTACAAAGAGAGTTTGTGTTATGTTATTACACAAACTCAGAGGCGGCCCCCAATATCTTTCAGATCCGCCTATTCGCAAGGAATTATCAAGACGTGATTTAATTTTTATGTTCAAAATTATATTGTTTTAAAGATTCTTTTTGCCTTTGTAAAAAATGTTGTTAATTATTTTTCTGTTTTAAATAATTCGGATGTTTCTTTCTAAGTTAAAAAAGGAACGAGCAGGGCATGATCCCTACTTGGTCATGCAGTTTGCGCTGCTCTGTCGTTAAGATTTATCGATGGTTCCAGGTTCAAACCCTGCCCTCTCCCATCCCCCGAAATGAAGAGGACTCAGTTTAACCGCAAAGCTGAAAGTCTACAGTGCTGTAGTTCTCCCGTCACTCCTATATGCATCAGAGTCATAACCCTAACCCTATACTCCCGCCACACTAAAAAGCTAAACTCCTTCCATCTACGCTGTCTAAGGAGTATCCATAAGGTGCGTTGGTCTGACCACATACCAGACACAAAAATGTTAAAGCTGTCCAACATGCACAGTATTAATGCGACAGTAAAAACTCCGATTTGCGGGACATGTAGTCCGCATGCCAGAAAATCGCCTTCCCAAGCGACTTCTGTATGGAGAGTTATGTACAGGAAAGCGTTTCCAAAGCGGCCAATACAAGCGCTACAAAGACACCCTCAAGAGCTCCCTCAAGGAATGCGGTATCGACATTCATGGCTGGGAAACATTAGATCTAGATTGCTCCGCATGGCGAGAAGCTGTGAATCTCGGAGTCTCAAGATTTGAAGCAAGAAGAGTGGCCAGTGCGATAAAGCGCCGAACAAACAGAAAGCAGAGTGAAGAAGCAGGCTTGTCAGCAACCGACAAAACCCACCCATGTCACATATGCGGCCGGCTTTTTAAAGCGAGGATTGGACTTTACAACCACCTTCGAGTCCATAGGAAATGAGAAATGTGCTCATCTTCGAACACGAAGAAGGAGCTATATATTCGTCTTAGTGACATTGAAAATAAACGAAATCATGTCTTTCTTTCTTAGTATAATGTAACAATTGCCTCCTTTATATTTACCTAATTGTTTCAGAATTGGTGTATTTTTTGGAAAACAGTGTTTGCATAATAAATGTTATACATTCAACGGTTTGCTTTTGGAAAACCAAAAGTGGCCTTTGAAACCTAAACATTTCAAGCTGCATTTCTTCATGTAATAATATTTTTGATATCCCTTCTAGTTTTTTTTATATCTCTTCTAGTTTTTAATATCTGTGTGTGACAAACGGGCGATTTGCACAAACCCAACAAAAGCTTTTCCCTTACTGGAGGCCGCTAAATAAAGAAAGACCCATACCTTCTTGAAATATATTTCCGTAGTCAGTCGAGCTTCTTTTATATTAAAGCATTTAGAAACAAAAGTTGTTTCTTTTCAACGTCTCATTAAAACTGCCTTGTCTTATCAATAAAACTTATCTAAATGTGGGAAAAAGGTACTGAGCCAGTGGAGCATCTAATTGCTATCTTTCAGGGGTCTAACAGCTTGGCCTTTTTGGGTCCCCTATATTTTACGCATTATTTCTTCTTTAATTGAAATAAAATTTAATTGGTCCCCACAAGGGGGAATTTTCAAATCTTCCCCCTCGCGTTTCTACCCATGCTACGCAACTTAAGTTAAATAAAGTTTCGCCACAAAAGAGTCTATTTTTTGTATGTCACCTGTTTTAAGCTTTAACAAAATCAATAATGTGCCATGGATCAATATATGTATACTTTTTATTTTGGAATATATAAGAAGGAATTAATGCGTTTCTGCTGATTATACAATGAGATTTTAGAAATATAAGAAATACATAAGTAAGTTGCTTTTTTAAGAAGTAAAACTTTTCTAACCAATGCAAGAGGTCATCTTGAGGGCTGTCATCTTTGCTTTTGATAATGTTTGGGTTGTGGAGCATCTGATTACGGCTACAACGTTGGTTTCTTCTTGGTGCAGGTCTTTCATAGTTGAAATTAATCTACCTATGGAGAAATATAACTTTAAGTACCTTAAACAACATTATAGTATATGGTACTATACGCTAATAAAAATGTATTAATGATGTAGACATAATAATAATGAACTAATAAATAAATGTCTGAGCTATAAAGCGATTGGCATTTGAACCGGGGAAACCGAGTTCGAATCCTGGTGAAGACTGGTATTTTTATTTCGGGATCCTTTGGCGCATCTGAGACCATCCAGAGAGAGAGAGAGAGAGAGAGAGAGAGAGAAAGCACCAGTCAAAATAGCGCGGACAAAATAGCACCGACAAAATAGCGCGGACAAAATAGCGCCGACAAAATAGGGCGAAATTTGCCGACAAAATAGCGCAAGACAAAATAGCGCAGACTTATATATGATGTGTATAAATTACCGGATTATTAGTAATTTAATGTCCTGGGCAGAATTTTGTTGATGTCACTATTTTTCAACATTAACACTCTAATACTTGGTATGAAATAGTAAAACAGCACATACCTAAATAAATCGTAACTAGAAATCAAAAACCTAAATTTATTGTAGTATATATTGGTCTGTGGTTGAATTTTATATAGAAGAAATGACTTTTGTAATTTCCTTTACAGAAAAATTGGGCTATTCGCGTCTGACACATATATAATTTTTATGTTGAGCAACAAACCCTATTGTGTGTACTTTATTTTATGTCTATAAATTGTGTTTAATCTCTAAGACTGAAGATCATGCAATTTTTAAATGTTTCATAATTTGGAAATCCGAATTCAATAGTAGATATATATATACATGTTCTCAAGTTACATGAAGGTACTTCCTTTTTCCAGTCTATATTTATTTATGTCTATGTGTCTATGCTATTTTATGAATGAAAATACTGCGGATTGGGATGCAGAACGTGCTGCTCCATAGGATCTTCCCATTTACTTGTTGCTTGCTCGTTTGACCTTTTACTTTGAGGATTATATATATAGACTAGACAGATATTACCCGCTGCCCGCGGGTCTTAACTTGCATATTGCTGATGTAGTCAGTGATATAGTGCATTAGAAACACTTAAAGAAAATAATAATGTTATAAGTAAAGCGAATGTGTGAATTCACGTTAAGAAAATTATTAATGGAGCTAAAATAGCTAATTGACCTTAATTTACGCGATATTAGGATAATAGTTGCAATCATTTAAAAATGCTTTAGAAAACAAATTTCAATGTTAATTTAATTAAAATATGAAATGATTGGACTATAATTAGTATGTTCATGTGTTAAAGCTTAAAACTATCTTTGCGAAGAGAAGTCATATCATCTTAGAGTTGAAATACAGTTTTAGACCTAGACCTAGATCTAGGCCTAGGAATAGTGAATAGAGAGATGTGTTGTAACCTTTCGCTAATGTCTAATGAAAGTATGTTCAACAGGATAATTATATTCGCTGATACAAAGAATGAATTTATGTAAAAATCCTTTTGAAACACAAATTCGAAGCTTAATTTTGTTAAATAATAAATACATTAGACTATATCCTATATTTTCATGCGATAAAGTAAATATCTATAAATGCAAATTGTATTTCTTAAAATTAAATCTAGATCTAAATCCTTTCGATTTTTTCTCATGTCAACACATGGTAAACAAAGCCTAGATCCATAAAATAATAGAGCTGTAATAGAGTTGGTCAACTTTATTTTTTTTTGAGGGTCTTAAGTTTGTTTTAGGGCTACAATACATACAATACGGTCTAAGTTGGCACCCAAGGAACGTTTCTGGCAAGTTTAATCAAGATTGGTCAAGCGGTTTTGATTTCTATTCCATGCATACATACATACATATATACATACATACATACGCTAAACATTCAACTTTATAGTATAGATAATGTCGTCTGAAAGTAAACTGTATACAAAGTATTTATATATAAAGGGCTTAAAAAGGTGCCGGTACTCATGATCGATTGCCTAACTTTCAACTACTAATAAATTAACAGTTAACGTTATTTAAACAAGAAACGTAATCTTTTTTCCCGACATTGAAAAAAGGTGCCTGTACAAGTACCGATGCGTACCATCACAAAAATAAATGTGTATCTCAATATTCTTTCATTTACATTTTTTGCTTTGTTATTGCTACTTAATACATTGATATCGGATAGATTCATATAGGGTTTAAGTTCACAATCAGAATCTCAAGGATGAGATTTATTTTTAAATACAAAGTTTTATGGAAGAGGCAATCATGGGCGCCCAGGATGTGCCTCTGAATTCTGAGTAGTCACGTTTTAGCCATTATTATTAATGAAATACTTCTTCCAGGTGTGTTTTTTTTATTACGCAGATGTACATTTAATCAGAATCCAGGTGACGCAGTATACCAGAGAAAGCCGAGATAATCGACAGAGCTGGGAAACCATTTAAAAAAAAAACAACTAGAAAGAGACTGTGGAGAGTGACGTGTTTTTGTTGAAGTTATATGTTCCATGAGGAACCCAAAGGAATGATGATTATGAGGGGGGTGTCACGGTCAAAGAAGATCTTTGAAGGTGGCTTGAGTAATATGTATCATATGCTACAGTGGAAGTGATCTATGAAGATGCTACTTTTGTATTGAATAAAATAGGGTTAGGGGATGTAGTGTACATATTTATAGCCGTAATGCCGAGGATCTAGAAGTTGTCAGCTGATAAGATGATCTAAATATATATTAATAGATTCAATGAAGAAATATTTCCGTTTCAAAATACAGAAACTTTTAATTTAAAACTTGCAACAGCAATGTACAATAATTATAAGAATAAACTGTAATCAAATGAAGTTGTTAATATATTTCTACTGGAATACTAAATGATCTACACAATAAAATAGCAAGCTTGAGACTTTATAATTTACGCCTTGCTAAAATACCCCAGCTAACTAGGTCTGTCGGTTGACCTTGACCGGAGCTAGATGAAAATAATAATTAAATTAAATGAAATATAAAAAAAAATAGACAAACCAAAATGCCTGACGATTGGAACGTGACAGGGGGTGCAAGTGCACCACAATGTACTTCCTTGCGGACGCCAATGCATTATTGATTCAAGAGTTAAATAAAATAATGTTCAGAAAAAGTTTGCGCATCGTATTCTAAGTCTAAATCTAAAGGCATATCATTGGATCATTGTTAGTTCCCGAACAAGTAATGCTTTCACCGAAGTACAGTTGTAAAGACATGCTATTATTCTAACTAGAATAGGCAAATCTGTAGTTTATGTCCGACCATATATGATTTATTATAGGCTTGCAATTCGTTGCACATTTGTTTATAATTACACATAGATTTAGTTATTATGAATGCCACAAAGTCGAATTTGACATACATTTGTATTGTGATTTAACAGAAGGCAGGAAATCCGCTGGTTTTCCACTACTAAAGGACACTGGTGTATGCAAACGCGACATAAATCTCTTCAAAGTCTGCACTAACAGCTGGGAAAAAGTGGCACTGGATAGATCCACAAGAAAGTGTAGTTTACCGTGCTAATTTCAGCTCTTTTTCTTTTTATAGCCTCTATTTGGTTTGATCCCAACCACCCGTATTTTTGTGCATAATTTTTTTTCTCTATCATACACACTTAAATTATAGCATAATCAGTTTAATTTAAAAAGAAAACTGAAAAATGCAAAGTTATATAGGGAAAACAGCCACTTCCGGCCCAATAGTTTTGAAAAAAGATACGAAACGGACTAGTGCAACAAACCCTATTGCAGTGCACAAACTCTCTTATGAATTTGTGTAATGAATGGAAGGGAGGTTAAAAAAGTGGAAGCCGGAAGAGATTTTTATTGTGTCGTAAGACTCTTTAAACTAGATCGACAATACACAGATAGAGTCTACTTTCATGTTTGACTTTAGAAGTACTTTAATAAATATCACAAATTACTTTACTTTTACTTTACACAAGATTTTAATAATTTCAGGAGATTTTTAGGACTTTTTCGTAGGCCTATATTTAATAACATTTTAGGAGATTTTCAGGGGCTCCTGGTAAATCAAGAGGCAACGGGAAATCTATAATATGTTATAAAATGGTTCAATTAAATAGTATATACACCTAAAAATAAGCACGGGTCCAAAGTAAGTGCGGGACCTACTGCGGTTGCATATGTTGCAGTGCCTAAGGCCTGACCCGAAAATTAGTGACGTATGCTATGCCGCCGGTCGACTAGTTAGCCGTATTATTAACAACATCTGTATGTGAAAGTCTCAAACATCTTGAGTCTTAGACAGTTATTTTTTTAGACTAGATTTAAACATAATTTTAACCTAGATCTTGTAGGCCTATTAGTAAAAGAAAAAATCTTTAGACATCATTAGTAATTTTTTTATTAGGTCTAGGCATTGAAAAGTAAATCTATTTTAAAAACTGTAATAGATCTAAGTCTAATTACTAACTTATTAAATAAGTAGAAGTATTATAATGATAATTGTATAGATCTAGATAAGTGAAATTAAGGATGGATCTATAGATCTAGTCAAGTACATTAAGTTTAGATTATAGTAAATGTATTAGGGTAGCCTAAATTATTAGATATATGTCCTATGTGTATATCTAATAATCTTATAATTAATAAACTTTAGTCTTTAGTAATATCTAGACTTTATTCTAATAAAAATGACTATAGGAATAATATGGAATAGACTCAAGATGGAATCTATACTATTACTAGATCTTTTTGATTTATATATATATATATATATAAAGATCTAGACTCTATACTAGAATTAAATGTTTTGTTTTCAATGTTTCGGAATGTTTCAGAGTTGAAGATAGTTATTTCCTAGTCCAAACCTCCCGCATGACGAAGGGGGATTGGAGCGGGCAGGGTTTGAACCCGGGACCATCGAAATGACAGTCCAGTGTGCAAACCGCTCGACCATGCAGCCATTATATTATAGATCAAAATATATGGTCTACTAACAGTGAGATGATATGCGGTGTTAGCTTATAGTATTGCACAAGAAACGAAACATGTTTTTTCTAAACTCTATGACTTGGTATGTAATAGTAAAACAGCACCTAACTAAATAAATCGTAACTAGATATCAAAAACCTAAATTTATTGTAGTATATATAGGTCTGTGGTTGAAATGTATATAGTCTTCGTAACTTCTTCTATAGAGAAATGACTTTTGTAATATCCTTTACAGAAAAATTGGGCTATTCGCGTCTGACACATTTATATATTTTTTTATGTTCAGCAGCAAACCCTATAGTATAGAGTAATACAAATGATTGCAATGTAATGAAAAATTATTGATCTACTTAATTATGCTATTAGTCAAAATTCGGTATCCTAGACCTAAAATTCGATTTTGACTAGCGATATCTTTCTCTGAAATGGTTGCAATTCCAAACGCATTAGAGTACATTGAAGAACGACTTAACGAGAAAACAGTATAGCCAAGTGCAGTTGTGCTTTTCACACACTCTTTGTCGGGCCAACAATCTTTGAAAACTCTGCTGGAACACTACCGGAACTACTGGCAAGCACAGTGCGGTGCGCGGGACGCCTACAAGAAAACTATAAAAAAAATGGACGACACTGCAGAACATACGTAGACATGTAGACACGTAGACACGTAGACGTAGAAGACAACACAAAGGTTGACTTATTATCCATGCTCGGCACAAAAACTGGACCCTATGGACGGGCCACAGACATGAGCAGGCTCGGGTGATAGTGGACGATTGGACGATTGAAAACGGTAACAAAGGCAGGGAAGTCTGGAAAAAAAAACTTGAAAGAGCCCACGAAGAATGGTGGCAGCTAAACAGACAAAACCAGGTGGCGATCGCTAGGTACAGAACGGGACATTGTCCGATAGGTGCCTGTTTTGTTACATTTAAACCGAACGTTGATTCTCGCTGTATACTTTGCCAGAAAGAGATCAAAACGGTTAACTACAACCTTTACAAGTGCCCAATACTACACCTTAAAAATGGCAATTTCAGTGAAAACAGAACTGGCGAGTTGGCATTGTACGGAGACAATGCAATTCTGCAAAGAACTGCTGCTTTTTTTTTTGTCCGTGTTATCAGATAATAAGCTTCTCAACACAAGCTATAGTGCAATGAGACTTTCACGGTTAGGGCCGCAAAGCGTAGCAGACAAAGTCTCTTACAATGCAAGGGAGATAACTTACTTGAACTTTTCTTCCTCCAAAACTTTCTTTTTGATGATGACGTCCCTTTCATGTGTTTCTTTTGTTGTCTAGACAGCTTTAGAAAGAAAGAAAAAATGTCAACTTTCAAACACTTTCCTGCTAATTTATGAACATCGATTTTGACAGTGCGAGAGAAATAGTTTCAGATTGTGTTATAAAAAATGCTACAAATAAATGTCTTTGTTATATGAATAAGCAATGTTGGCTTATATTGTGTCACCGACTGATAATACAATCCAACCCGATAATATAATGGCAAGGCATATGTACCAATAGATATGTCTCCACCTGATCTAGAAGGACGTACATAATGCTCTACTCCAGCTCTCTTTTCAGCTTAATGCATATTCTAGATATATACACACAAAAGACAAACATGTCACTTTTTGTTGTAAAATCTGAAAGACTTATCAATCATTTAGAGACATTTAAAGGTTCTTTTCTGTGTACTTATCAATTCCACTTATACGTCTATGTTTTTCCTAGGCAGCGGATCTTTATTTGCTCAAATTTGTATCCCGCGCCCTTTGTGAGTGACCTCCAGCTGTCTCGTTCTGAGGCTACATGCAACTAGGTGCTCTCTTCTATGTCAGCTAAGGAAAGCAGTTACCTCGACCACCATTTAGCTAATAAAAAAAAAAGACTTCCTTGGGCATACGTTTGTCTCCCATACGGGATACGTGCCTTGTCCAGCGTAAATGTCGGACCATAAGAAGTCCCTATACTGTCCATACCGGCGCTCGCAAGAACATCGCTGTTTGTAGCGCGGACCTGCCACCGTATGTCCATGATGGAGAGCAAGCATGTTTTATCAAAGGGGTCAAGAAGACTTAGTTATATATAACGCACATTTTATGACGACACAGAATGTAGGGTTAGAGTTTAAGTTTGACGTATAGGAAATCAGTTACCGCTAGACTCTCAAGGGCATTAGACATCTTTATCAACTGACTGGACTGTGGCCCATCTTGTAAATAAATATTCTGTTGAAGTCAATGTGACTACTTATGTTTCGTTCCTGTGAGTATTTGTTCTTCGTGTGCTGGTGCTTGTAAGCCCGCAATCAAAATTCATCTCACAAAATATACACACGCATCTAGTATCCTGAGTCAACTTAGAAATACTTCAGTTACAACTGATTCAACTGAATATATATTATTATATATATACTCATTTAGTGACAGACATAACACACAGCAAATATTAAAATACGCCAAACAGTCAAAGATATTCTTAAGGTTACAACTTCCAGCGCGAATGAATTCGTATTTTTCAGTCCATTGTCTGACACAAAAGAGAAAAGTTTAGCATCAACGTCTATTCTTGAGACTGCTATGGAAGAAATATATAATCTTCTAGATGACACCAACCTCATAACGTTTATCTGAATGGGCATTTAGGTCAATAATAAAAAATGTAAGTCTATGGGAAGCTCATAGGAAAATTTCTGTTTCAGGATATTTTTTTAAAGAATCCTTGCATAAATACAGTTTTTAAAGGCTACGGGGCAGCCATCGTAGCTTTGGCTGAGTAGTTTGTCCATGTGAAAAATGTATATAATTTATTCACTGACAATAGTTTATTAACTTTTTTTTTTAATAGAAGAACTACATGTTAAGTTGCTTCCTAGCAGAATTTAATTGATTTGAAGGTGTAAAAAACTGGCTAAAATTTGGCTACTCTGAATTGAGAGGGGTTCACGTGAATCGTCAGCCATGAATGACTGATAAGCCTGGGCCAGTCTACTACAACTAGTCACTAGTGAAAACACTGCTTTTTCAGAAACTAATCTGATGGCGCAAAAAAATGGATAGAATTAGGCTACTCAGAATCGAGGGGGGGGTAAGAGTTGCCCATTCTCCTGTGAGCCCAATTAAGGGGTGGAAAGCGCTCACAAAAAGGAAAAAGAAAACCATTCAGAAACAAACTCAAATCTACCCTGAAAGGCTTCAGCATTGTCCCAGCTTTACAGCAGCAAATGGCAGAGAATCATGGCGTCGCGCTGTGAAAACTTGTGCACAAATGGCAGAGGACTAGAGAACAGCGCTGACAGCTTAAATGAAAAACAAGCAAGGACAAAAAGACTAGCCCGAGCTAGAATAATCTTTTCAGTGTACAGCCGAAAGTTCGGCCTCACAAAGGTCTTTTATTTTTCCATTTCCCATTTTCCGCTCAAGTTGCATCTCTTCACAATCATTCATTGAACGACCTGACAGGACATGAATCAGTGAAGAGATATCAATTAATTACTTTATTAATTATTGGTGATTCATATAAAAAAGGGAAATAAATTCTACAAAATGAGATATAAGGATGTATATATCGATTTAATCCATTAATTAAGTCTTGACACTTTTTCTAGGATCAAGTCGAAATTTTGCACAATTATCTACAATCTATGACAATACCCTGTTTGATACTTCGAAGGGCTCTGATGGTTCACCACTTTCTTGGACACGGGCCTTCATGCCATCGTGAAATAGTCTCACCATGGTAATGAATTTTCGTGGACAGCCATACTTTGACATAATCTTCCAGAGACCTTCCCTGCTAACAGTGTCGAATGCCTTCGTTAGGTCGACATATATTGAGAAAAGGTCAGCATTTTGTTCTTGGTATTTTTCCTGGAGCTGCCTTGCCGCAAAGATCATGTCAATGGGTCCAGGCTCTTTTCTGAAGCCGCAATGGCTTTCTGGTGGTAGACCATGTTCTATGTGTTGCATGAGCCGATTTAGTAGGATGCGTGCAAGGATTTTCCCAGCAATAGAAAGAAGAGATATCCCTCTATGGTTGTCGCTGATTTGACGGTTTCCTTTTCGCTTGTATAGATGGACAATTGTGGCATCTTTAAAGTCTTGTGGTATTGACTCATTTTCCCACATAATTAAAAATAGCTCATAAAGTCTTTCGATCAGGGGTAATCCACCTTTTTTTGTAGACCTATGCGGGAATGGAGTCAGCTCCTGGGGCTTTTCCGCTTGCAAGCTGTTGAATGGCAAGATCGGGGTAAAATAAGGCTGCGTCCTAGCACCTACACTGTTCAGTATCATGTTCTCTGCTATGCTGACAGATGCATTCACGGATAGAGAAAACAAAGGAATAAATATAACATACAGATTTGATGGCGGCCTATTCAACCCGAGGCGGCTCAAAGCAAAATCAAAAACGAATTCAGCAGTAATCAGAGACTTGCTATTTGCTGACGACTGCGCCCTGAATGCCTGCTCTGAAGATCTACAGAGCATCGTCAATGACTTCTCAAGAGCATGCTCAGACTTTGGCCTTACCATTAACACAAATACGACTGAAGTCTTATATTTACCTGCTCCTGGGAAAGCCTACTCGGATCCAAGCATCACTATAAATGGACATGATATAAATGCAGTGGACAAAGTCACATGTCTTGGCAGCACACTCTCCAGGAATGGAAATATCGATAATGAAATCAACCTTCGCATCGCCAAGGCCAGTGCATCATATGTCAGACTATCAAACAATGTTTGGAACAGACGTGGTATCACCACAAACACTAAGCTAGGGGTCTACCGAGCCGTCATCCTACCTACATTGCTCTATGCCTCAGAAACATGGACAGTATACAGAAGACATGCCAAGAAACTAAATCACTTTCACATGCCATGTCTGAGAAAAATACTAAATGTGAAATGGCAGGACAGAATGCCAGATACTGAAGTCCATCAAAGAGCGGGTCTGCAAAGCATCCACACAATCCTGATGCAGTCCCAGCTGCGATGGGCAGGACACGTGTGCAGAATGGAGGACCACCGCATCCCAAAACGTCTCATTTATGGCCAATTAAGAGAAGGAAAGCGCTCGCAAGGTGATCAAAGAAAGCGCTTCAAGGACACTCTCAAAGCTTCTCTAAAGGATTTCAACATTGACCCAGGCACCTGGGAGACAGAGGCACATGACAGAGTATCATGGCGCCGCGCTGTGAGATCTGGCGCACACGTTGCTGAGGTAAAAAGAAAAACGCTGGCGAAAGAAGAAAGCCAGAGAAGGAAAGCAAGGCAAACGACATCAGCTCCAGCTGGAATTATCTGCCCAGAGTGCGGCCGAACATTCCGGGCTCGCATAGGTCTCACCAGCCACATGAGGAGGCACAAAACTCCAGTGCAAAGCCCTCAGCCCCCTGGATGACAAAGTGGTCATCATCGAACCACGATAGACGAACTATATATATGACAATACACGCATAAATATAACAAAAAAAAAACTATTAGTTAATCAATTAAGTTCCCCATTTCAGACCTTGTGGTCTATAGGGCAGATGATGTAAAGGTCATTTGATTCTGTGTCCTACGGTTAACGAGGGTGTCATGTAGCCAACACAACGACCAACCGCCTTTACTTTTCCCCAACTAATGTCAGGTACCCATTAGAACTGGGTGGACTCAAGGGCGCCCGAAAATCCTGAAATAAAAATTCCAGTCTTCACCAGGATTCGAACCCAGGACCTCCAGTACGGAAGCCAAGCGCTTTACCGCTCAGCCACCGCGCCCTCTAGTTAATCAATTGGTTCTAATTTATTAATCTTTTCTATATAGCAGATTAATGGCAGTAGTTAGCGGTTATTTCCTTTAAAAAAAGCTTTGTTTTGAAAAAAGGTAATATTTTTCTATGTTGTTTATTATTGTTATTGTTTTAATTATGTGGTGACACTATATATCAAACAAACCTTCAGTAAAATCAAAGTATATGCAGTGGTTATGGCCACCAAAGGAAGGACGTATACAGCCACACAGTTGAAGATGTCGTAGGCCAGCTCTTCGCTTTCACTCCGAAAGAAGTTGAACGTGACGCACTGGGAAAACCAGGGAAACAATGGATGCTGTTCCACGTGAAAGATGATACTCTAAAATAAGAAATGGTCACGGTTTAAAAACGAGGTCAATGTAGAGCATTACATTTCATTGTCATTGAACTTTTACCTTACATGACGATTGCATTTTGTAGCGGCATAACAATAGTGAAAAACCGATGTTACTTAGGTTCCCGGTCACTTCATCCCCGGTCACTTGATCCCCCGGTCACTTCATCCCCGTCACTTCATCCCCGGTCACTTCATCCCCGGTCCCTTCATCCCCGGTCCCTTCATCCCCGGTCACTTCTTCCCCGGTCACTTCATCCCCTGTCACTTCATCCCCTGTCACTTCATCCCCTGTCACTTCATCCCCGATCACTTCATCCCCGGTCACTTCATCCCCGGTCACTTCATCCCCTTTCACTTCATCCCCGGTCACTTCATCCCCGGTCACTTCATCCCCCGGTCACTTCATCC
>JADKLZ010049850.1:0-12120 GCA_021533235.1 Biomphalaria straminea | reverse complement strand
GATATATCTTATATGTGCAACCGTTGGGAAAATTGTAAGTGTGTGTGTGGGGGGGATGATTTTTTTAACCTCCTCAAACAGACGTGATATATACTATTTAGTACTAAATTGTACTAATGCACTTTATACTACTACTTCAGTAAAGTACAACGTTTTCCCTTTTTCGAGATGCCAAACAAAATAATTAATTAATAATAATAATAAATAGTAATTAATTACAAATAGTTAATTAAATTATTGTTTAATATTCTAGTTGATTCTTGTGTTGTCGGGTAAAAGAAACAGCTGTGCAAAATTTCAGCTTGATTTGAGATTGGGTGTAGAAGAAATAGCGTGTACAAACCAGGGGCGTAGCTAGAAATTTTCCATCGTTTCGGGGCCCGGGGGGACTAACATCTTTGAGGGCCCTACATTTTGCGTAATACGTGAGTTTTAATGTTAAAAACCCTCCTCCCTCCCTAGCTACGCCACTGGTACAAACTGCTGACCAGACAGACGACAGAGTGAGTTGACATAAGCTTTGTAAGAAAAATCTAATCACAAGCAATGGGGATTTGTATCGATTTAGCAAGCGGTATAGGAAAAGAACAACAGTCTATCTTCGAAAACAAAATTGTAAGAACGGGGTATCTGAATGATCGCTTTTTAAATGTATTTGTAAAAAAAAAAGGTGAATGCTCTGAATTTAAACTCGTGGGCGTTCTGCCTTCTGCTAAGTAAGAGCTTATGAGCATGGAATAATGTATAGTTCTGTGTAACAAGAAGGGGAGTGGACTGAATGGTTACTAGCGAAGTGGTAAAACTTTGGCTTCCGAAGTTGAAAGTCCTTGGTTCGAATCTCGTTGAAGACTGCGAAACGAAATTTTTTGGAAGCCCTCCCCCTCCCCTCAGTCTATACAACTCTAATTGGTACTAGATTGTGAAAGGCGGTTGTGCTGGTTGTTCTAATTACAATATAATAATCATTTACATTTATTTTTGTTTAGCTAAATATGTAAATTTCAATTACATATAAACTTGTTTTACTTGTGGGAAGCGTGGTGGAGAGGCGAAGTACGATTGAACTTAACTACATTTCTCTACATATGAATGGGCTCGAGGTTCGACACCCTACTCGAGCAGAGTTGTGTATATTGATCCCTTAAAGGAAGCACGGAAAACCTTCTCCCACATACCACCTCCCGCCTCAACTGGTTTGCAAATGAGTTTGAACCAAAGCGCTCTGAGCAACCAACAAGCAAGGAAGTAGCGCTATATAAAAGCTAAGTTACTTATTTGTTTATTTTACTAGGATGGTTTTAGAGGCAAATTGTTTAGGGGTAAAATCCATGGTAATTCCAAGTTTTAGTCCAGGTTTTTTTCAAGTAGGGTAATCTTATCTACGATGAGGTAGCCCTACTATGCTCTCAACGTCGTTCTCTCTCGTAAAGAAAGGAACAACTTTTGTAATCAACATTCTTATTTCAGCTTAGCCCTTAAATTACCTTTAACCCTGGAATTACAACTCTAATGTTTAGAGGCTAAGCAACCACACTCGTCTAAAGGGTTAATAATACGAGGCGAAGTCAGAACCAGCACGGTGTGAGAAGTCCGGAGCAAGGCTATGTTTTTGTACAGACATTGTTTGTTATTGCCAATTGTGATTTACAATTGAATTACTGATACTTTTAAAGCCCTGACTTGTGAGGTTCTTTGAAGTTCGCTGTATTGAGTTTGCAGAGAGTCTGGATAGAAGAGAGAGAGAGAGAGAGAGAGATTCGTAACAATATCTATGAAGATTCAATAATATCGACTGATCAAAGGGAAACACAAAAATAGTCACATAACGCAAAGTGCTACAACCTCTCTAACCTATAATTTCCTCATCAACTTAATTTCAAACAAACAAATCTCCCTTCATATTGTGCAGCCTCCTACTGTCCAATACATCATGTAGACGAAGTTCTCAAACCCATCTTTCTACCCATGGTCAGTCTCCTGGATTTCACTCACTAGTCATTTGTCCACTTTATTCTTCACCGGGATATTCTTTCAGTCCTTGCGATCTATTGTACAGATTATTGAAATCTAAGCTGTTTCTAAGGGCAAACCTTTAACGAGGCTATCATATGACAAGCCGCTTTTACTTTCCCCAATTAATGTCAGGTAATATGAGAACTGTGGTTGGTGAAATGGTAATCCCGAAGTTTATTACCATAGTCTTCACAGGTCATAAATCTTGAGCCACGCGCTCCATAACTAAGCTAGTATACATTTTAAGTAGGGTTAAACGTGGGTGAGATATACGTCTGACTGACATTAACCATTTATCTACCTATTGAGGGATGAGAGCGTGACCTAAAATTTCAGCTCAAATTTTCTTTTACCTACGTTTATACAGGGATGGATTTCATAAACCAGTTTTCTCTAGCTCACAAGTCATTGCCCAGTTTCAAGTGGGACTTTCTTCGAGATTGTATTCCACTGTTTCTTTATCATCTAAACTTCCGTTTATCTTATCTTTTATCTTACAGACGTTACTTCAAAAAAAGAAGATGATAACGTTCTACGCGCCATGCATTGAGTCATGCAAATTAATCAATGACCTAAACTCCGCCAAGTCACTGGTTTTCGTAGCTAGCTTAGGTAACACATTCCATGCTGTAATAACGCTAGGGAAGAAGGATCTTTTGCACAAATTTGTTCAAGAATATGGAACTAATCATGTGTATATAGCTCTGCCTCTTATTGAGTATTTTATTAATTTTTTTTATTTTTATTTGAAGATTATGGTTGAGTGTTTTATGTATAATTGCTACTATTGAAATGCAAAACTATTGAGACTAAAACACTTAGATATCTTAAACTATTGAGACTATAACATAATACTTTTGTAAAGCTACTGAGACTATAACATAATACCTTTGTAAAGCTACTGAGACTATAGCATAATTCTTTTGTTAAGCTATTGAGACTATAACATTATAGGTATGTAAAACTCTTGAGACTTTAACATTATAGTTATGCAAAACTATTGAGACTTCTTTTCTTTCAATTCAAACAGTTTGTGTGTTTGTATAATTAAATCATATCATTTATCATTCCAATCTTCATAATTTACACTTGAATAATTATCAATTTTACTTTACTTTTCTTCGTGTCCTAATTCTATTGTAGCCTTTTGGTTAAAAGTACAATTGCTTGCTCTTAATACAGTAAATACAAAATGTAAAAAGAAGCCAATCCTGCAATATCATTTTTAACGATCAATGTTAATGGACATTTTAAAAGTGCTAAACGTGTGCTTTGGCTTAGAGATGTTGGACGTAGGGCAGACACACATCTTTATCAGGGGAGGAAATATGTAAAATCAATAAATCCTCTTTAAGTCGTACAGCAACCTTTTACTCAATGATTTATCTGTTTTAAATTAGAGCGATATTTATTATGTATTTGATTTCTTCTCCATTGGGCTCATCCAATGATTCTAAAAATGTTTTGATCCACGTACCCTTTTACTGGACTTAATGATTTATAAGAATGTAAGTTCCCCTTTCAGACCTTGTGGTCTATAGGACAGATGATGTAAAGATCATCTGCGTTTTTTTGCGGCCTACGGTTAACGAGGGTGTCATGTGGCCAGCACAACTTTACTTTTCCCCAACTAACGTCAGGTACCCATTAGAGCTGGTTGGCTCAGAGGTGATATTAAAAATCCCAGTCATCACCAGGATTCGAACTCCGGTCCCCGGTTCAGCAGCTACCGCCCCTCCTTCTTTTTCCTGGTACTGTTTCCTGAATAAAAGTCTTCGCGATCCCTCAAGACCTTGTAATATGGCCAAGTAATTTAAGTTTGCGTTTTTGTGTGTGTGTTTTACAGTAGTTATCCTTTTGCTGTATTAATCCTGTTTCTAATGATACCAAGGATCTTTCTGTAGCGTGAAATTTTCATCGCTAGGATCCTCCTCTCTAGCTCTGCAGTCAGCGTCCGAGATTTGCAAGAACATAAGAAAGTGGCCATGAGCAATGAGAGCATAAGAATACCTTAAAATGGGATCCCTTCTCCTCACTTATCGAATTGGTGATTCTGGTGACTCCTACGAATCGTACGAATATTAGAGCTTCTGAATTTCATTTTCCTGGCGTCTACAACGTACTGTTTCTCACAGTACAAAGACTGCAAATAAAATTCAATTCAGGTCAAGGACAGATTAAGGAAATTTGAGGCAGTGGAACATGAACATTCGTAATCATTTTTATTTCTGCAAGGGGCCCTCTTTTAGAGAAGCTATTTCATTCTCGCAAAGATAGTGGGAAGCCTGGTCGAGAGGCTAAGAGGCGCTTGAACTTGGCTTGGCTTGGCGAAGCCCCAACGCCAAAAGCGTTTTTTTGCATTCTTCACTGCAGAAACGCATTATCCTGACATTTACAGCTCATCAATCATCAGTAGATTTCGGGGCGAAGCCCCGACACCAAAAGCGTTTTCTTGCATACTTCGATACAGTAACTCATTCTAATGACATCTACAGCTCATTATTTACCAATGGGGTTCGGGGCGAAACCTCGACGCCAAAAAACGTTTTCTTGCATTCTCCACCGAAGAAATGCATTCATCCTATAAAAAAAGGTCCTTTTGAATAATGTTGAAAAATATTCTAATAGCCTAATATCCATCCGTAAAAATATCCATCGCCCCCTCCCCACCTCACCATATCGGCCAACATACTAGAGAGGGGGAGGGCGAAATAATCTAAGAATTGGTAGAAATATAAATTATTAGTTTATATTATTAAAACAAGAAATAAGTTCGTATATCAAATGTGTGAATTCTAAACTAAAATTCGTCCGCCCCCACCAGAAATCGGACCGCCCACTGCCTGCGCCCACCCCACTCAAAAGCTAATGGGGGGGGGGGGCGAAATCGATGCCACCGCCCCCTCCAGACCCCACCATCTATAAATATGTAGAAATATAGAATAATTAGTATATAGTATTAACATAATTAATAAATTCATTTACAATTGTGTGAATTCTATACTAAAATTCGTCCTCCCCCCCCCCCCCGAAATTGGACCGCCCCCTCCACTCGAAAGCTTATGGGGGTTGGGGCGGAATTGATGCCATCGCCCCCTACCGACCACACCATATCGGCAAACATACTAAAGGGGGGGGGGCGAAATATAAATAATTAGTATATATTATTAACACAAGTAATACGTTCGTATACCAATTGTGTGAATTCTAAACTAAAATTCGTCCGCCCCCACCCGAAATCGGACCGCCCCTCACTCGAAAGCTTATGGGGGGGGGCGAAATTGATACCACCACCCCCTCCAGACCCCACCATATTGACCCACATACTAGAGGAGGGGGCGAAATCATCTAAAAATAGGTAGAAATTTAAAATAATTAGTATATATTATTAACATAAGTAATAAATTCGTTTACAATTGTGTGAATTCTATAATAAAATTCGTCCGCCCTCGGTCGGCCGAGTGGGGGGGGGGGGGGGGGGGGGGGGGGGGGGCGGCCCCCCCACCCGCCCCCCCCCCCAGATCCGCCAGTGACAGGTCCACAAAGGAGATTTAAACATAGCGCTCTGAGCATGTTATAAGCATGAAAGTAGCGCTATAAAAGCTATAATTTATGTTTTATTTTTTTAACCATTATTATTGTTATCACTCTATAAAATGTATAAAGGAGGAATTGTCTTGAAATATATATAGTTTTTTTTTTATTTCGAATGTTTTATTGATTATTACATAAATAAGGATTCAATACTACAATGCAAATGTAACAGATTATTTGTTATTGACACTTAGAGATCTAAGCATCAGGACTGGTTTGATGAAAACAGTACTGAGATCAGAAAACTGTTAGATGAAAAGCACAAGCTCCATAACCTGTATCTGAACAACCCAAACTCCCAGTCCACTAAAGATGCATTCACCAACATCCGCAAAAATGTGCAAAAACAGTTACGCCAAATGCAAGATACCTGGCTTAGCAAGAAAGTGGAAAAAATACAGGAATTTGCTGACAAGCACGACATGAAGAACTTCTTCCATGCCATAAACGAAATCTATGGACCCACAAAGTCAGGCTCATCTCCTCTATTAAATGCTGATGGGACAATCCTATTGACAGATAAGGAAGAAATCCTAAAACGCTGGGCCGAGCACTTCAAAAAGGTTCTCAATACACCTTTCATCATAAATGAAGCGGCCATAGACAGGCTACAGCAAGTACCAATAAATGAAAAAATGGATGACCCTCCCATGCTAAAGGAAACCGATCTTGCCATTCAACAGCTCGCAAGCGGAAAAGCCCCAGGAGCTGACTCCATTCCCGCAGAGGTCTACAAAAAAGGTGGACTACCCCTGATCGAAAGACTTCATGAGCTATTTTTAATTATGTGGGAAAATGAGTCAATACCACAAGACTTTAAAGATGCCACAATTGTTCATCTATACAAGCGAAAAGGAAACCGCCAAATCTGCGACAACCATAGAGGGATATCTCTTCTTTCTATTGCTGGGAAAATCCTTGCACGCATCCTACTAAATCGGCTCATGCAACACATAGAACATGGTCTACTACCAGAAAGTCAGTGCGGCTTTAGAAAAGAGCGTGGAACCATTGACATGATCTTTGCGGCAAGGCAGCTCCAGGAAAAATGCCAAGAACAAAATGCTGACCTCTTCTCAATATATGTCGACCTAACGAAGGCATTCGACACTGTCAGCAGGGAAGGTCTCTGGAAGATTATGTCAAAGTATGGCTGTCCACGAAAATTCATTACCATGGTGAGACTATTCCACGATGGCATGAAGGCCCGTGTCCAAGAAAGTGGTGAACCATCAGAGCCCTTCGAAGTATCAAACGGGGTAAAACAAGGCTGTGTCCTAGCACCTACACTGTTCAGTATCATGTTCTCCGCTATGCTGACAGATGCATTCACGGATAGAGAAAACAAAGGAATAAATATAACATACAGATTTGATGGTGGCCTATTCAACCCGAGGCGGCTCAAAGCAAAATCAAAAACAAATTCAGCAGTAATCAGAGACTTGCTATTTGCTGACGACTGCGCCCTAAATGCCTGCTCTGAAGACGATCTACAAAGCATCGTCAGTGACTTCTCAAGAGCATGCTCAGACTTTGGCCTTACCATTAATACAAATAAGACTGAAGTCTTATATTTACCTGCTCCTGGGAAAGCCTACTCGGATCCAAGCATCACTATAAATGGACAGGATATAAATGCAGTGGACAAATTCACATATCTTGGCAGCACACTCTCCAGAAATGGAAATATTGATAACGAAATCAACCTTCGCATCGCCAAGGCCAGTGCATCATATGGCAGACTATCAAACAATGTTTGGAACAGACGTGGTATCACCACAAACACTAAGCTAGGGGTCTACCGAGCCGTCATCCTACCTACATTGCTCTATGCCTCAGAAACATGGACAGTATACAGAAGACATGCCAGGAAACTAAATCACTTTCACATGACATGTCTAAGAAAAATACTAAATGTCAAATGGCAAGACAGAATGCCAGATACTGAAGTCCTTCAAAGAGCTGGTTTGAAAAGCATCCACACAATCCTGATGCAGTCCCAGCTGCGATGGGCAGGACACGTGTGCAGGATGGAGGACCACCGCATCCCAAAACGTCTCATGTATGGCCAATTAAGAGAAGGCAAGCGCTCGCAAGGTGGTCAAAAAAAGCGCTACAAAGACACCCTCAAAGCTTCTCTAAAGGAGTTCAACATTGACCCAGGCACCTGGGAGACAGAGGCACATGACAGAGCTTCATGGCGCCGCGCTGTGAGATCCGGCGCACAGGTTGCTGAGGAAAAAAGAACAACGCTTGCGAAAGAAAAACGCCAGAGAAGGAAAGCAAGGCAAACGACACTAGCTCCAGCTGGAATTACCTGCCCAGAGTGCGGCCGAACATTCCGGGCTCGCATAGGTCTCACCAGCCACATGAGGAGGCACAAAGCCCCAGTGCAAAGCCCTCAGCCCACTGGATGACAAAGTGGTCATCATCGAATCACGATGGACGAACATCACTCAATGGCTACAAAAGTTTTGAAAATAAAATGTGTATATATAGCATGAACAAAAAATAAATTTAATTTTAAATAAAAGTTACAATGTATGTCAGGTGTTTATTATATTTGTTTGCCTTGAAGATCTTGATGATATGAACTTGTGACATATGCAGACTGTGGAATGACTCCAGAGCAGCTGTTTGGTGTATCAGAGATACCTTTTTAATATCCTTTTCCATTTGCAATGGTCCAATATTTTGCACACACTTTCATAATCATCAGTTCCTGTAAAGAATTATGTGAATAAAAAAAATAAAAATTCAAAATATTTCAAGATCATCCTTCTATTGGTGAGAAAACATTTTAACTTAGTCTTGGGAAACCTGTTTAACATTAATTTTATATAGTGGATCAAGAAAATACTCACCAGGCTCAAACCAATCTTTATTTTCTGTATTGTACTCAAAGCCATGTAAACATGAGGGAAACAGCGAAATTTGGGTGATCTGTATGCTGATCAACCAAGTGATTTATTTCAACTGCTGGATGTGGTGCATCATAAGGCATACTGCAAAAAAAAAATAATAATTTAAAAGTCAGTCCAATAAATAAAGATCCTATAATATTAAAATCAGAATTAATTTATAACTCAAATACACAAAATTTGTTTATTGATACCTGTACCTGATATTAAATGATGTATCTATGCTACTCCTCATAGCTGGTTCATAGCAGTCAGAACTATGCTCACAGCTATAGCCTGAATGTAGGGGTGATGATGCCTGGACAGGATATGGAATGTTCATAGCTACATCTGTCTGAGTACCAGAATCGTTCATGACTGTCATACAACATTGCGTATCTAAACAAATATTGAGAGTAAAATTTAACCATTATTATAAGCAATGAATTTAAATCAATCTACAATTCTTTTTTGGTGACAAAATGAAAAAAACTTACATTTACTTTGTTGTTCAGTTCTGTGTACACATATGATATAACTGGTAATTCCACTAGATCAGCCACAGTATCTACCTCTGAGACACTAGTTAAATCACTCTCAGTAGTCTCATATTGCAGGTACAAGTACTACAGTTGCATTATCCTTGATCAGACAATCCAATCGCTGAAATAAATTTTGATTAAAATGACTCGGGCGTAAAACAAACACAAAATTTTGGCATGGTTCTAACATAAGTTCTAGAAAACTACAATTTAAAGTTAGGTTTTTCCTCTTAGCTACATCTCTAGATTTGACATGCACATGCAGCATAGGCTATATTTTTTATGTAAGTAAACCAGTCCAGATGGAAGCTATCTACTATTTCTATTTTATCTTTGGTTAAAGATTATATTTAGGCTTGGGTAGTTTGAGAGCAATGAATAAAATGGATCTAAGATTATTAAAAAAAAAGTCTGAATATAAGTTATATAAATATAAAGATATTATATAGAATTAGAATATACTTTATTAGATTATAATTAGATCTACTTCATATTCTAAAAATCTAGATCTAATTAATTTCTGATTGATATCAGTAATTTGTAAACTCTCTATATCCAGTTATATTTAATGAGTCTAAATAATTAATAATAATAATTAATTAATAACTACCTTCAGTGCATTACGTTTCACTAGGTAGTGCCTTAGATTTTCTTTTTGAACCAGAGACAGAGTCGCGTGTCTCATCAGTAGTAGATCCATCAGTCATCATTTAGGCTATTGAATTCTTTAGCCTGGAAATCCAGCAATGTACTGTTGGCACTACACCTGGTATTAGCTATAATGATAATGCCTTTGCAAAGTATTTGTTCTTCAGTCGAATACATTTTTCCCATTTCCCTTTAAAAACTTCATATTTTGGAAACAAATGGAAAGTAGTGACATTTATTTCTGTTTCAGCATACTTGTTGATTTATCTGTGTAATTGGAACTACTGTAACAAGCTGAAGACTGAAGAACAGTATTTCGTTTTCCTCAAGTAGATCTAGAACTAGAGGTTTAGATCTAGAATATTTCTTATAAACCAAGTCTGATTTTAAATCAACCCGGACATTTGCTATGAAGCATAAGAATGAATACGATCTGCTAGATCTAGAATCTAGATAGTTTATCGGTTATATAGGTGTAGATCCATTTCGTTTAGTCTGACGTCACATATTCTAAAAATAGAATCAGCTCGCAGAGCCCCGTTTTTTAGGAGGCGTGGCAAATTTACTGTCTAATTTATTAAATATAAAATTTTCTAAGCATTTAAATAAAAAATGATATAATGTTTACTATTACAACTTTTTACGCAGAATTTAAATATGTCAATAACTAAAATTTGAAAAACTTTGAGAGTTTCCCTTTAAACTAAGGCATCTAAGCCACTTGTACACAGACTTTAGCTGAAAATAAGGGTTAATGTTTTCAAGTTAATATAAAGTTAGACATTACGTTTAGGACATTTTTAGGAAACCTTTTTTAAAATCATTTTAGTTATTTTTTTACACTTTAATATCATCTCCAAGTGCTTATGTAGGCTACAATTGGTCATTAGTCAAGGCATTGAAACCAGAGGCGTAGTTAAGATGGGCTAGGGGGAAAATTTGAAAATCTCTCCAGGCCACCAAAGGTATGTTTTTTACATTAAGTATTAAATATTACGCAAATTGCAGGGGCCTCCATAGAGGTTAAGTCCCCCCAGGGCACCCAAATGATGGGAAATTCCTAGATACGCCCCTTAATGAAGCCTCTACGCGCCATGCAGAGCAGAATTTCGACTTGAAAAGGCGTTAAGCTATTTGTCGTAAAGATAATATAAGTATTACTACAATGCCAATACAACAGATACATTTGTCCTTAATACGTAGAAACATTCACATTTCCATACAGCCATTACCTAGGTATGAATCATGCAACAATATAGAAGCAGTAGCCTACTATGTGTAATTATACCCCATTACTAAATATGCTCCTAGACCAAGTAGTGCTCATTCTCTTAATGGATAATTAGGGGCAAGGCTAGAAATTTTCCATCGTTTGGGGCCCCGGGGGGTCTTGACATCTTTGGTGGCCCTAGTATTTTGGGTATTTTATTTTTAATGTAAAAAACACTCATTTGGGGCCCACTTCAAGTGGGGGCCCGGGTGATTTTTAATTTCTCCCCCCCCCCCCCCATACGGTGGTATAGAATGCGCCAAGGTGGAAAATGTTACTGGTTTATAATTGTTAAACTTTAGTTACCTAATCTTGGTATCTGTGTTGAAGGACCATGAAATGCCCCAACATGAAAGCAAAAGCACGTGGAGTAGGGTAACAAGTTCATTGCACTTGGCGGGGATAGAAACAAAATTCTTTACCCCCAAGTTAATAAAATGCTTTTTAATGAGTATAAGGAAATAACTCTTCGTCATTTTTGTATTAAAACTCAATCAATTATAATCTGCTGTCTTGTAGAAATACATAATTTCACCACAAAATTGATGTGTAAATGTCATGGCATGGTTTACCTGCTACCCGGATGTGGACCCAGTCTGGGGAATGTCTTATGTTTAATTCATTGCTGATGGTTACACTGACGCTGTATGTGCAGTGTACATTTCAATCAGATATTTCAGCTTGGCAGATTGATCCATTGTTCTGGACGTGCTCTTTGATAATGTCATATGTTTCTAATAGTTAAGCTGTGCTAGCCTCTTTATGAAGCGAACACGTTTCACCACGATGTTAAAGTAAATTGACATTTTAGGCGTTTTCAGTCAAGCCCAGAATGTGAATGTAAATCGAAGGAGGTAACAAATTACATAAACACACATTTCGTACAGTGATCCCTAGGTGTTCGATGATGAGGCACTGCAAGATCAGAGGAACGAATTTTCGCGAATTATACAAAAAAAAATCAAATATCAACTTACTTTGTCTGGTACATTTTTGTACACCTTTTTTTTTCTCTCACTTTCTATTTTAGAATCAAGTTTAAACTTTATATAACTATTCTTGGTTCCTAATAATGTATAAATAAAACACAAAAAAAATGGTCAATAGTATGATTAGTCGTAATTAATTTAATTTGATCTTTATTAAGGGAATA
>JADKLZ010049810.1:0-28720 GCA_021533235.1 Biomphalaria straminea | reverse complement strand
GCCTCCTGGATTGTTGATAAGCAGGTAGAAGGGTATGAATGATGAATTCAGATTCCCAACCTGTGACCTCAGTTGTGTGTCATCAGTAGTCAGCTAAAAATGTTCGCTATCCCGAAGGTGGCAATTATTTCTACATTATGTATGTAGCCTGGAGAAACTGAAGGTTAAATTATACGTCATCAGACTTTGTAATCTAGTTGTATGAAAGAAATGAACCACAATTAAACTCAACATTTAACAGAACCTACCTTGATGCCTTTTTTTCTTTTCTTACATTTTTGAACTAGTGGAATACACAATAAGAAACTGTTTTTGTTTCTTACTATATTACCTGTAAGCCTAAGCACTACCTTATTTTTTTGTGTAACTTTTAAACTACAAAATAGAATAGGGGGCTTGTGCAGATATTTCTCCTGTTTGTTCGAGTCCTAAGAACGAAGGTTATCTTGTTCAAACGTTGGAAGAAACACAAAGTGCCGAGTAAGCATAAACGAAAAAAAAAAAGGGTGCTGGGAGTAGAGGTATTTCCCGAATTGGGTAACATTTGGTGTTCCCTTATACCCCATATTCGCTTTTTGTTTTCAAACCTCCAGAAACATATAATGCAAGGGTCAGGTAATGAATTGGTGTACTTGTAAATATACATGTCAATTCTGTGGTAAAATATTTTCTTATTAATGATAATTTATTTCTACAAATACTAGATCCTATTTTTTTTCTTGCCAGGTCATGACGTTGCGCAGCTTTGGACTGTCATCAATATAAGATCTATTTTAACCTCTGCCTGCTGTCATCCTCTGTTGCCCTGCAAAGGTTCGGGCTTCATTTCCTTGGGCACATTCGAACTAGTCATGCTGTCCTTACAAGTCAAGCCCCATTATGTATCTTACCTGTAGGATTCCGGCCGCTATGTTTTTTTTGTTTTACATGTTTCGGATGTTCCTTCAGAGTTGAAGATAATTACTTTCTAGTCCGAACCTCTCGCAGGACGACGGGGGATAGAAGCGAGCAGGGTTTGAAACCTGGACCATCGATAAATCTGAACGGCAGTCCAGCGCTCAAACCGCAGCCATCCATGTTCAGGGCATATTGTAAAAGGATATCCGCGATGTAATTAAAAGGGGGCATAGAGTTAAAAGACAATATCGCCCCTGAATACAGCCATCTGAAAAGATCACCTCTTAAAAATATTTGCATAGGATACAATGTTCTTCGTAAACACATGCACACAAAAAGTGTCGGGTCTGCGCATAATCAAACAATAGGTTTATAAATGACGTCCTCGACGTAAGTCTGTTGTAAAACAACATAGAGGCTAATTCGTTTATTTTGTGACTTAAATATCTATACTTAAATGCATTTTTGAAAGCTAATATGTATCTGTAAGAAAGATATTACAATGAAATTGAATTGCCCATACATTTTCTATTAGCAATAGTTCAGTGTTCCCTTTCTTTTAAAGTGTAATATTAATTACATTACATGCTAATTACATTGTATAGATTTAATTTGCCTTTTGTTTCTTCTTGTTCTTTCCTTACAAAATGAACATGAATTTATTAACATCTTCATCTCTGCTGATCGTATCAGAACGTAGCATGCCCAGTTTGAGCGGGACATTCCGGGAACAATGAGGACGGCAATGTCTCCCAGCTGGATGGGTGACTCTCAGCGAGAAAGATTACATTGGAATTAATTTCGCAGCGTCAGCTTTAAGTCACTAAATATTGAAGCAAGTACTGCTCCAACCTTTGCTAAATAGCTAAGCTGTTTATCGATTTTGAAATGGAGATATGTCTACTGAGCATAGCAAAGCAAGGTATCCATGTATGGAACAGTACATTCACTTAGCCATTTAAATTCAAATACTGCCTTTTACAAGTAACAGTGTCATTCCCATTACATTCAGTAACGAATTCTAACAAGTTATAAGATAAAAAAAATTTTTTTGTTCTGTCAAGGTTTTGTTACGCAATGAATCCCCTTGCGCCACATGGTAGCTACGCCACTGCTACAGAGAACATCCTTGGTGAAAAACAAACACTAACATATTGACACTATGAAAGTTCAGTTGACGAAAATGGCAAGAAAATTCTCGAAACAAAATTAGGCAAACATTTTTAGCGGAGGAAAAAAACGTTATTAGTTTTGTTTGGTCAGTCTGTCTGTCTGTCATGTTGAAATCCCAAAAACTAGAAACGTTTCTGAAAATCTGATATCACAAGATTTTGTGGCTTGCTAAGTTACAAGGCGATGTTTAATCTTCTAAAAGGGAACCGTTTTATAAAGCAGTCATCTCTTTTCAAACAATGCATAACTTTAAAAAGATTGGTCTTACTTTTTTTTTTCTTTTAATGTACAATCAGGCTTTCTTCTAAACTGGAAAATATTATGTCAATAAAATATGCAAATAAATAAAATATGAGAAACAAAATATGATTTTAATTACAATATTTTTTTTTACATTTACACATCTCACATATTAATGCAGTAATAGCTTTTATTATTTTTATTATTATTTTGACTGAGATACAAATGAAATTCCAATGACTGTCACATACAGTATCTAAGAGAGAAAATATCAAATGGAACCAGCCACTACAGCTCTGTTATGTAATATGGACAAATGTTTCAAGAAGCTGGATAACAGTTTCATTGATTATACATGGATCAGAGTCATTGGTTGTGTAGCAACCTCTAAGGGATATAATAAAATACAATTGCATTTTCATTGTATAATGCGAAATCTATTTTAAACAGTACAGCAGTGTTTAATCAATATTTCAAAAAAAAAAAAAAAAAAGTCACAGAGAATAAAAGTACAACCATTTCAGAAGCACCCTTAAAACAATTTATTTTAACCATTCACTATCTTCACCTCAATAGAGTCATTAAGTAAGACTTCAATATTAATGACTATTGCGTGGGTTGTGGTCAAGAGGCAAAGTACACTTGAACTTGGCTGTCTTAGCTACCTATGTTTGGCTCGAGGTTCGACACCAGACTCAAGCAGAGTTGTGTTTTCTGAGCACCTAAATGCAGCACAGCAAACCTCACATATACCCCTTAACCCCCCCCCTCCACTGGTCCACAAATGAGATTGGACCATAGCGCTCTTGGCATGCTATAAGCATGAAAGTAGCGTTATATAAAGGCTATAATAATTATTATTGACACAACCTTCATAAATTCTTATTGGATTGAAAGGGAATAAAATGAACAAAAGTCGTTTGCATATAAGCTTAAAAATATACAAACAAACTTCGCATGCATAGCACCAAATTGTATATGAGCTGATAAGAAGTGTTTCTTGTATAGGTCTAAATATCTAACATTAATTAACAGTTGTTTTTTTTGATAATTTTTATTTTGATAATTTTTTTAAAGCATTTCCTGAACTGTGAGGTATTGCTACTATTGAAATTTCAGTAGGATTATGAAATCTACCAGTAGCATTGAATGCCATTGGTGGACACAAAATTTAAAAAAATAGCTTATTTTTTCAGTAGTCATAATCAAAACCTGAGAGAGACATACAGCAGATGTGTTAAATTTTATGGCATGTAGCTGATAGACATAAATACAAAGAGATCACAACTTTTCAATATTTGTCAGTACATTAAAAATGAATGACATAAAGCTATGCACAAAAAGAGAGTCATTGTTCTTAAAAGAGATTAACTTAACTCTTTCTCTCCTGACTGACGATACCAACGTTGATTCCATTAGAATATGGTAAATAATTAGGAAGAGAAAGACATAAGTAAATATGCAGCGCAACTGCTCTTTAGATTGTGATTAAATGTCAGAATGTTCTGTGCACTTGCTATACAAGTTAAGTTTCTTTGCTGCTATTTCCATGATTTTCAAATTTATTTTCTAGGTTTTGTTTTGGGTCTCGGAAGGTCGACCCTTAAAAAAAAAAGATTGCACTTTTTCATGCAGAACAAGCACCAGTAAATAACAAGAAATTGTCATTCAGTTAAGATATTGACAGACTACAAAGAGTTAGTGCATGTTAAGACCTGGTTTGTATTTTTTTTTTACAATATTGCAATAAAAAAAAGGTCAGTAATATAAAAGATATAATTACAAAAGTGAAAGTGTTTTTCTATTAAAAATATGCTATACATTAAATTTTATCAATAGCCGTAACAATCTATCGTTAAGTGTTTATAAGCCCCTGAAATATAATAAAAACAAAATATAAATATAATTTCAATAGAAAAGTTTATATAGTAAAAAAAAAATTATATGCAGTTTAAGAAACTTTTTTTTTAAGCTTTCCTTTACTTTTTTTCTTGGAAACATTTTGGCTTGAATCACTAACACTCAAAGCTTCATGTTTGGAAGTACTGTCAGTTTGACTTAGTAATAATTCCTCTACTTCTTCAACTAATGATTCATCCTTACTTTCGGTACAATTTAAGTCAATGGAGCTATTGGGCTTTTCTTTTGTGAAGACCCTTTTTATTTGTCTGAAAAAAGATCTTAATATGGAAACAAACAGGTTTAGAGCCAAAATGAACAACACGATGCATACAAATATTACAACAATGCTCACTATAAAGCTAAGCTCATATGACTGCGGAGCCATACTGTTTTATACTGAATTATTATAAGTCGAAATAAAAAATTTATAATAGCCCTTTTAGGAAAAAAAATGTTTTAAAAAGTTAAAAACAAATTTTAACCATATTTTTTAACATGTAAATACATTTAAAAAAAATAGTACCAAAAATGTAAGCTAACTAAACAAATCTATTTGTAAATTAAATGTTTAAACACAAGTTATAGAAAAATTCAGTACATCGCATCAGGTTTCTCTTTGTTGAGAAAATAGACTTTCACAACTCTACCATCTGGCATAATGACTTCTTCTGAATGCTTGACCAAAAACCAAGATCCTATTCCATAAGCCAATGTTGGTATTCCTAAGATAAAAATAAATTAATAAAGAACAATAGGATGAAACTGTTAAAGCAAACTGTGGTTGATTAACTTTAGCATCACAAAAACAGTGTTAGTTTGTGTAAACGTACCTAAATTTAATATTTTTAAAAAGGTATAAAAAGCATTTTCTGCCTCTAGATCAGCATATGGTCTACTAGAGCAGTGATATTTTATAAATGGGAAGCAGCCTGTTCGTAGAATATGATAATTTTTCCCATCAACCTGAAAGAAAAAAATGTTAAAACAACTAAAATAATTGGTTTATTTAGGCCTAGTTCTTAAAAATAAATTTTAAACTAATAGTATTATTTTGTTTTCTTCAACTGCATTTTTTTAAAATTTATTAAATTTAATTTGTATATTAAATAGCAGGCAAGTGTCTCTGCAAACACTGCAACTGACCCAACATTCCCAAGGTATAAGTGTGTCTGGCTTTTTAAGGTGAATATAGGACTTAATTGCAATCTTCCATTTCATATAGAATGATATTGTGCTCATCTACCATCACGAAGTCTCTACAAGGTTGTTATCACTGGAAGTTTTAATTACCATTATCATTAAACTCCATTTGAGTGAGGGCAAGGCTTGAGTTTTCAATCCTCTCTTGCAAAAGCCCAGGATAGAAATCCTTCTGTTTGTCATACACGGTGCATACATCTCACCACGCAAGTCGAGGATTTGTGAAGTTGGGGCAGTTAACAAGAATATAAGACACATGGTTTCCTACTTTCTCCTGTGGGTCAAAGTTTGGCCATAGCCTTGTGCTATAATAGCTTGCTCAGGCCTAAACAGTCTCCACCATTGGGAAGTGAGGCTTTATGTCACTCAAACTGTTTTTCAATTTCAATTTTTAAATTTGTTGCCAGAGCATGAAAACTCAGAGCCTAGGTGTTAGCCCTCCCTGGTGTGCCAAGGAATCAGCAATAGTGTTGCCAGTAACGTTCAAATGGTTTTAAGAGCCTCAGTAAAAAAAAAAAAAGTAAAGTTCCCCTTGTGGTCTATAGGGCAGATGATGTAAAGGTCATCTGTCTCTGTGGCCTATGATTAATGAGGGTGTCATGTGGCCAGCACAATGACCAACTGCCTTTACTTTTCCCCAACTAATGTCAGGTACCCATTAGAGCTGGGTGAACTCAGAGCGCCAGAGGATCCGGAAATTTAAAAAATCCCAGTCTTCACCAGGATTCGAATCCCGTACCCCGGTTCGGAAGCAAAGCGCTTTACTGCCCAGCCACCATGCCTCCCTCATTTAATATATATATATATATATATATATTAAATGCTTTCAATGGCATACGTCTCACAAAGCCTCTGACAATCTGTCCAACTTCTGACTTTTATGTGTGACAGATACTGAGCCCAATGGAACTAATTGAAGAACAGGCAAAGGCAAAAAAAAACTTATATGCTTAAACCAGGGAGCGTCGGTCAGGAGTGGCACATTAGCTTTAGCTGGCTACCTATCTAGGAGTGTTAGATTTTGTTCTATGATTTGATGGCTCAAAGAGTAAAGAGTTTCTTGTAATATCTGGAACACAAATTTTATATAGGATTGGATTACCATGATGTTGAATTAAAATTCAAGAACCAATTAAATGTCAGGAGGCGCAGTGACTGAGTGATAAAGCGCTTGGGTCCCAGGTTAGAGTCCTAGTGGTGACTGGAGGATTTTTAGTTTTGGGATGATTAGGGTGCCTCTGACTCCACCCATCTCTAATAGGTACCAGATGTTAGTTAGGGAAAAGTAAAGGTGGTTGGTCGTTATTTTTCATTTTTAGTCTTTATTGAAAAAAAGTTTATATTTTTAGTCAGTTTTGCCTAGTTCCTAACTATTATTTTTTTCTTGCACTGCAATGTGGGTACCTTTTTTACCCAGTAGACATTTGTGACTTGTCAAACCATCAACACGATTGTTTCCATCAATTCCTAAAAATTTTGACATCTGATATATATAATTGATTTTTAAACAATTTATATTATAGATAAAGATTACATTTTAACAATCATGATTTCATTCATTTCAGCTTTAACACAAATTAAGCAAATCAGTTTGCAACACTGTCATGATTATCATGTTAAAAAAAATAATTTTCTGCCATAAAATTTAATTAAAATAATATCACAAGCCCTAGAATGCCTAGATTATTTTAGAAAATCTACATGATACATCTAGATCATATAAAATTATAATGATACACTTCAGTGTTCACTAATCATATTTATTATTTAAGTCTAAATTAAAACACTGAACATTTGTACACTATTTTTTTAACCTGCCAGTTAAAATGAGATTCACCAAATTGATCGTTGATAACGTCGTGATAGTAGACACAAAAAGATGTCCAGTGAGGAAGTTTGCGCTGGCTCAAGTGACAAGTAAGAACCTCGGAAGCTAATGGTTTCCTAACTTTCAAATTGTCTTTGAGATAGAAATGTTTTTTATTTCTAAAAATGTCGTATTTTCTAAATGATTTTATAAGCCTTCTAATACAAGAAGTAAACATGAATAGAAAATTCAAATTGGTTTCTAGTCACTAGTCGTGACTAGTGAAATAGTCTTGTAGACTACTACTATACTACTAGTGCCAAAGAAATGATCTCTATTGATCATGTTTTAGATGGCGCCCGCCATGATAGCCGCCATGATAGTAACAGTTCCTAGGTTTGATATATCTACTATAATATCTAGATCAATCCTATAATATTCTAGAAATTAGAATATATACTAGATAAATAGATCTATAGATTAAATCTAGACTCTATATCTGTTGATATTCTTCTTAAGTTCTTTCATTTATAATTTATTGACTTTTCCTCAAAGTATCTTCCCTTGAATTAAGCTTTTAAAAATCATAATTCATGTTTAGAGCTCTTGCAACGAAACGAAATAATGATTAAGTTACTATAATTAGGCGACACTTCTAGATCTACTAAATTTTAGATCTAAAGCCAAAGCACTAAAATTCTAGATCAGAGCTAGCAAAAGGATCTAGATCAATAGACTCAGATAATTCACATTAGTCTAAAATCTAGATTAGATTTAGAAGAAAAGCGAAGATGAGCGATTTTGTACGGATTCACCCTTATCAATTTGTCCATGTTTTAGATCTGGTAAAAATTGAAGCTCGCACTCTTTTCTTTTACAATTTTTATCTCTGATACTGATATATCATAGATCTAGATTCTTAGTGAATCTATTAATTCTATATCAAACTTTATATTTATTTATTATAATAATAATATATTGTAAAAATTTAAGGAAAGGCAAACTCAAGGAGAACATATTTAATAAACGTTTATTTACAAGACTACATTCTAGTTGTAATGTATTTATACAACTTTACAAGACATCTTCTCTTTAACACAGCGTCTTCATTTCCACTGTCTAGCTTTGGGCGGAAATCGTTAGTCTCTTCTCATTTCAACATCCGACTTCACAGTCTCTTCACTAATATAGTGCGCATCTCTGCCTGGATGGCGGTGCGCATGGCGAAGTCATAACATTGCCCCTGTCTTAGCACTTTTTGTCCTGAAAAGAAAACACTGCAGCTGAGGTTTGACAGTTCAGGTGGAGTTCTATCAGTGGGAGCCACAGGCGGCAGGGAGCATGTTCCCCACGAAGCCATCCGCATTGTTTTCCTCCAGTGCTGCTTTATCTTTCTTCAGTTGACCAGGCTGTTGTCGCAACGATGACATGGCTGTTTTGACACACACAGAGAAAGTATCGAGCACTGTTTTCATCAGCACAGCCGTTGATCGGACACGCTGTTTCAGCAGACCCTCCTGACAGACGCCTCTCATGGAAACTACAGGTTCACATGCAGCCACGTTGCAAACAAAGTCCAGTGCACCGCAATCATCCTCAGCTAACAGTCTCATGTCCAGGAGATAAGTCTCTTCAATTTCAAGTGGAAGATGTTTTCCTTTTGACAGCTCATGTAGAGTGGGCTGAGTGACATTCATTTATGCCAATATCAATGATGGTGGCAGAAGTACATATGCCCTGTTGATAGTTTTCTTGGCACCCAAATTCCATGTGTGTGATGCGCCGCACGTACAGTTCATGCTAAACCTCTGGATACAATTGTCAATCTTCGACTTTCCCTCGTGTTCACCAGCATATAGGCAGAGGTCCTTAAGGTCTACAGCAACAGGCTTAGCTTGTCTTCATCTGTCTGGCTGATTGATGTACTGGTATCAGTCACAACAGGAACAAACGCTTCAGGCACGTAACAGACTTCAGTTTCTTCATTTGTCTCTTTCTGTATAATTTGGTACACCCCGTTCAGACCGTCGCAGCAATCGTCACATTTCTCGTCTTTAAAGTCACAACCACAAGACTTGCACACAACACAGACACAGACGGCGCTCCAATCCCCAGCGTCTCCGTCACCACTGTTTGTGCACCCATAGTCCTGACCATGCAACTTCTTCACCAACGAGTCCACAGGAAACTGCTCCTTCATCGAGTTTATTCCTCCTTTTACTTGCGACTCAATTTTATCAATTTGGTCTATTTGGCCTTCTACTTGTGATACAATTTCATCTATCTTGTTCCCCATCCTGTTAATATATTCACACAGTGCACCAATACCTTCATGCATTTTGCCAGTAAGCTCATAAATCTCCGGTTTAATTTCAAATAAGTAGGTATCCGGATCTTCGTTTTCCTCTAATAAGTCCTGCCGGAGACGAGCTGCAAGCACCTCCTTGGTACCCCCAATTATCAGATATTAGTTACGGAGTTCCTTCCTAAGCTCTTTAACTGAGAGTTGGTCAATAGTTTCACCAATGCCATTGTGATCAAATCCTACCTCCTCTACTTGAGTTGCCCAATAAAATCCCACTTCTGACACCAATGTTATAACTTTACAGCAAGAAACTCAATGGCGAGGAAAACAATAATAAACAATTTAATTACATAAATTACAAAACAAGGCCGATGTAAACAACCCTCCTGACATCCACTTCCTCTTCCTTTCTCCCCATTCATTCAGTTCATTTTAGTGCGCTGGTTCGCAGCCATAGAGCCATTACCGAACATGGTTATTACAATATATAAAATATGTTAGATCTAGATAGATATCGTCTAGATATATTATAATATATAGTATATTTAGGTCTATAGAGAAAATAGATCTATTAGATATAATTATATTAATTATATTATATATTATAATTATAGTAGATCTATATCATCTATATTAGTATATTACTATATTCTAATATACTATTCACATGAAAATTATGGAATAACACACTAGGGCCTACAAGTCCAAAGAATAAATTGATCTATGGTGCATGTCCATGTGAAAGCACATTAAAGTTAAACCCACTTATGATTTTTAGAGCTAAATCAGATTGGAATGTAATATGATTAGATCTATCTTATACTGACCCCAAAACTGCAGCATAAAGTAAAGGCTATTACTTTCGTTAACCCCCACCAAAAAAATTGCAGCGACCAGAAAATCAAAGTACCTAGTGTGATTAATTTGAAAGTACCTAGTGTGATTAATTTGGATCTGTTTAGAATCAGCTCTGACAAAAATATTAATTCATTTAGATTTAGCCTTTTAGGCCAACCAGAATGGGACTTTACATGTCATGGACCTAAAATCCCAGGAGACCTGCTATTGACTCAGTTTTGTAGTGGTTACAGCAGTTTCTATTACATCACTAAGATGATTTTTGGTTTACCTTTATGCTGTAAATTATGAAATGTAAACACTGCTGTTGCAATATGAATTAAGTTGTATTAAGGAGCTTTTTATGTTTACATGGACAGTGTTTTGATCTATTTCCTGACTATTCTAAGATGGAGAAACGAATTCCAGAAAGCCGGAGGAGACTGGCAGTACATGCTCAGCCTTAATCGAGATGATCCGTTATGAAGGCTGAAAATGTCGGCTCAATCAATCATCTTACAGTGGAAAGCAGGGCATTGCTCTATAGGTGCATATTTTGCCAAATTCAAAATCAATTACCATGCCCATTGTGACCACTGTAGTGAGTTGGTGCTGCATGTTTTGTTAGAGTGTCCTCAGAGTGTCCACAGCTCATGTAAACGTATTTGTGAGGTCATTAGAACTGTAAGGGAAGCTACAGGGCACTATGAGTATGAGGCACAGAATAAAGAATATTTGTACAATTTTTCAAATATTATTGTATGGTCATACTTAATAACATCTATATATAGGAAGAGCTGAAAATTCTTTTTTTTTTATTTGAGTTTAATGAATCATTAATCAACACAGCATTTTAGTTGTTTGGCCAATAGTCAATGTTGTGTAAAATATTTTTTTTTGTCTTTAATATATTGCAGAATACAAATATTGTCCACCTGATTGAAGGTCCCAAAACCTTAATGCTACAGAGCCATGAGAAGCTTGTTGCTGGACCATTGCCTATGATAGTTATACCACCTGGTCATTACTGCATTGTCAATGACCCAATAAGGTATATATTATTTTACGTCTGAGTGTGATATAGTGTGAATCATACAGTCCACATTTTGTTGTTACTCTTTAAAACTGTTCAATGAAATATTTATAAATTTATAGGCGTTTAAAAAGAAAAGATCCAAAATTAAATTTAATAAATGCTTAAAACATTAAAAATCTAAAGTGGTCTTTTCTAATTTTTATTTCAGGACTCATTGAAATGTATTCTATTACTATAACTAAATAATAATTAAAATATGTTAAACTTCGCTTGTGTTCTCCTTTATAGCTAGATCTGTATCACTTTTCTGTGTTTGATTTTTCTTCAAAATTTAAAGATGATTTTAAGAAATGTAATTCTCCATTTGTATCTGCTTGCAATGCTTTTGAAAACTGTGTAAATAAAAAAGTACAAACTATATTCATTTGATGATTACATTACTATTTTAATGTTAGGTCATACTCTCCTGGTGGCAAATGTGATCTTGATTTGGGTCAAACTAAGGTCAAATTTCATGGGGTAAGTTGTTTTTTTAATTAACTCTTTCTCTCCTAATCGACGATACCATAGTTGATTTTGACCTCATCAAATTAAATTAATGTATAATTTTTTTGAACTCGACTTTGAATTGTATAAAAAGAGCATGCATTTCCCTTTAATTCTATACCAAATACAACATTTTCTGATAACAAACAGCAAAGCTTTTGAAGCCCAATCATAACAAGGATAGTGAAATAGTAATGAGCAAAATGAAGAATTCCTTCAAAACGTGGAAAAATAATTACGGAGAGAAAGAGTTTAAAACTTACGTTCTGGGACAAAATGTCCTAGTAAATTTAATGCTTTTTTTTTTTTTAGTAAATACGAATTGGGCTGCAGATTGAGTTGTAGTATTTGGCTAGCAATGACATTTTTTTTGTTTTTTATTTTTTAACACAAAGCATACATTTTTTTTTTTTTAATTTTTGTTCAATGTGTAAAAAAAAATGTCCCCTTCAGACCTTGCGATGTATGGGGCAGACGATGTTGTTAAGGTCATCAGTTTCTGTGGCCAGCACAATGACCCACCGCCTTTACTTTCCCCAACTAAAGTCAGGTACCCATTAGAATTGGGTGGACTCAAGGGGCGCCCTAAAAATCCTGAAATTCAAAATCCCAGTCTTTACTAGGATTCGAACCCAGGACCTCAGGTTGGAAGCCGAGCGCTTAACCATTCGACCATTGCGCCCCCATTCAATGTGTAGACCTTTCTTTTTAATGTAAATAATTTGTGAAAGTAGAGCAAGTAAAATATAAAAAAAGACAATAATTCCTCTTTTATGCTGCTGACCAAGTTTTGTAAGAGTAATTATTAGACTCAAAGTAACTAATGAATGATAGATTTAAAAAAAATGGAACATATTTTAGTCCACCTCTATTTCTCCCCTCCATTTGAAGTCTTAATCATTTATAAGCAATAATTCTTTATGCATTGTGTCTGAAACGCATATTTAAAATATTCTTCTAAATAGGAAGCATTTCCTCTTTACCCTGGAGAGTATTTGGCTGCAGCTCCCAACTATATCAAAGGCTCAGGAGATTACTCATCTGCTATAAAACCTCTACCAGTGGTGAAAGCTAACCATGCCATCAGGCTTGATGCCATCATTGATCATAAGGATGAAGATGGTATTTGGAGAAAGGCTGGAGATATTTGGCAGCTGAAAGGACCCTTGACCTACAAGCCTAAGCCTGAAGTGGTACAATCACATTTTATAGAAAATTCAAAATTATATATATATAATATTATAATTTTATCAAGTGAAGTAAAATTTTTAAATGTAGTTTCTATTGTGTACTTATACATTTCAAAGCTATGTTTCAGTATATAAGCCTGTTTTGAACAATTTAGTAGTTATTAAAACTATTTTAATTTAGGCAATCAACTATTATCCAGTAATGTATTGCAGTAACAAAACCATCAGTCACATATTCTCTTTATGAAAGTAGGCACATTTTCTTTGGCAATAAACAATTATATAAAAAAGGACAATTCCTGCTATTTTTTAAAGCCAGCTTATCAACATAGGCTAGGACAGGTCATAGTTTATTGCTTAAGCCTTGGTTATTAAGTTATTACATATTGTCGTATTCATTTGATTATCTAAGTGACACTTTGTACTTCATCATACATGTTTTAGGTACTAACTTTTATTATCTTCATATAGTGAAAATAGTGTCACTAATGTACTGATAAGCAACCCTAAAAGTTAAGAGATATTTTAATTTACCAGTTACTTTTTAACACATTTAAAACAATAAAGCTGGAAAGAAATATTTTATACCTAAAATAATCACACATCCAACCTAATTTAAGTCTGTCTATATTTAAATAATAATTTACTTGAAAGCAAAATGTTTGCAGATGTGATTAATGTTGCATGAATCTTGACGCATTTCTTTAGCGCATTAAAGAAATAATTGAACCAAAGATAATTAAGTCCGGCCAGGTGATCAAATTAAAGGCTACTCAAGACACTGAGGACAGTTTTGGAAAGTAAATACTATTCATATAATTCAACTTTCCTTATTTTAAAAGACCAGATATGAATTTATCAAACCAGACAATACATTATTCTTAATGAACTTTGTACTATCAGAGTAATTTTGTATATTTCTTAATATTAAAGCACCTGTAATTTAGGTTAATTAACTTAAGGAATAGAACTATTATTTACAATATAATTAAGAGCTTACATGACTGACTAATTAAGTAATTGTGTTGCTCTTCTGTACTATTTCTTTACAGTTTTAGAGTCACAGGAGAGGAATGGCTTGTTAAGGAACCTGGAGCATATCTACCTGGCGTGTTTGAAGAGGTTAGAATTATTTTATTATAGCAATTAATTTGCTTTAAGATGTTTGGTAACAATGCTTAAATTTTATAATTATTTAAAAAAACAACAACATATAAAACTGAATTTATTGTTTTGGAATCATTGAGGTCACAGAATTAAATATTAATGTAGGACTTGTTTAAAAAGTGGCACAATTAATAAGCCAATAATGATCATCTTGAGGTTAACTTAGATGATAGATTAAGAAATTTAATTAAAGAATGTTAGAGAAAGCTTCCATTAACCATAAAATTTGTATGTTTCTAAATGAACTCTTGGAGATATTGTTGATTTATTTGATGTCTATCTATAGGTAGTCTCCATAGAAGATGTTATGACCCTGACACAAGATGTTGGACTACATTTAAAAGCTACACAAACTTTGACTGATTTAACTGGCAAGAAGAGGTATGTTCCCTTTGCTTTTTTCTTTTAATTAGCTACTACAAATATTTTTTGTTATTAAATAAAAAAAAAAGTTCATTAATAACATTTGAGCCCTTTTATTTTTTTTTTTTTATGATTCTAAGAAACTAACAAATCAGATTACAATCATAAAGACTAAGACTGCTTTATTGATCCCTATGGAAATTTGTTGTGATTACAAGGACTCTTCTCATATAAATACAACACAACATTATCAGTGGCACAGCTAGGGATTTGGGGTCTTGGGACTAGACCTCTTTAGAGGCCCCTGCATTTTAACATTCAACATCATGACATGAGATAATGGTATAATATTTAATGTAAAAACTAATTATGATTTGGGGGCCCCCTCAAGTTGGGCATGGGGGGGGGGGTCAAATTTAGACCCTCCCTCCCCCACCCTACACCGCTACAAAATACTTTAAAAAAATACCAATAACTGTTTTATTTTTACAGAATAAATAATTCTTCTTTGAGTTGCTGCTTGCAAAAACATGAAAGATCCTATTTAGAAGATGAATTAGTAACATTTAATTTTTTAAAAATTGTTCCTATAATTTTTCTTCTTGTTACTTTTAATGGATTTATAACTACCATACAAATACAACAGATTATGTCTTTTAATCTGCCCCCATATTTTGAGAAACACTGGCTTTGGCTTTCATTGTGTTCATTTCTGCTATCAAGGATCTCCATGTCTTTACTATCAGAAGACACTCATTTGTCACTGCACAACAATGTATAGCTTCTTCTAAAGAACCTTCATGTGTACATTTAAAAATGGGATTTGTTGTTTTTAGGCAGGCTGGGGAGGAGTGGCTTCTAACTAGTGATGTCTCCACAGAGTATTCAACTCAAGTTGGTGTGGTAAGTACTAAAGGTTTTTGTATGTATTCTTAAAATAGTTTAAAAATGGATTTTATAAATAATATTTAGTGTATAGTTGTTGTTTTTTTCTCAACTTTAACATTAGAATGGAAAAAATAATTAACCCTTTAATCTGAAGTCAACTGCATATTGTTTTTAGAGTTGGTATTTCTCTAAAATGTTTACTCTAGAAGATTGTTTTGGGCCTTAAATTCAAAGTTTTCTAAAAGATAAACAGCAAATTATTTAAAACATACCATATCAATAGAACAAGACACAGAATCTACTGTTTCTGTATAAAATACTATTTTAGTATAAACAAAGATGTTTATAAATGTTGTCCCAGATAAAATTACTATGCTTCATGAGTGATTTATTTTTTAATTTGAGACTATCAAATTTAAGGTGTTTTATTGATGGAATTATCATTGGTTTACAATAAATGATTAATATTTTTTTTTGTTTTATTTAATACTTTTACAAAACCGTATTATAAAATTTTGTTTGACAAAAAGTATATGATTTTAAATTAATCAATAAATATTTTATGAGTTTTATTATCTACTAATATCTACTATATTAATAAAAATGATTTTTTTTTTTTTATACAAAAAACAAACTTGCAATACACATAACCTACGACTATTACAGGAAGTGGTTCAAACTATTAAGAAAACTGTACTTAAAAAAGGACAATATGCTGTGATACTGAATCCTATAGACAAGCAAGGTCGACCACAGTATGGACAGAAAGAGCTTCGAGTTGGACTTTGTAGTTTTTTTCTACATCCAGGTTAACATCTTTTACTTTGTAAACTTCTAAGGATTCCTTTAGATATACAATTTTTCAATTGACCTGTGAAGCTTTATAATATGTGGCTATATTCGATTTATTTTTGAAAATTTTATAAATAAATTTTTGCAAGATTTAAACTAGTGTTCAGTTACTTAAATATACATTTGTTTTTGTTACTTTAAATGTTTTTGCCTGAAACAAATATATACTTCTCTATATCTCATTTTGCTGGCTTCTGCATCAAATCTTAACATCTCAACCTCTGTAATTATAAGCTATGTGCTTTTAGTAGTCCAGTAAATGCAGGATTAGGCGCCAGTTACTCGCGCCTAAACCTGAGGAAAAATCTGGAGCTGGTGACCCTTAGGCAGATTGTGGCACACTGTGCTACAGCCTGGCAGAGCCTGCGGCGTTACTGATCCCAAACTGTATCGGATATTCCGTTCCTTTGGACACATCAGCTTCGCGGAGAGGGGGGAACTGCTGTGTGGGCGACATCGTTCCGACCATAAACAATGCCTAGGCTTTCATGTCACTCATTCAAAGCCCTAACCCCAATGAATGAAATGCAGGATACATTTTCTTGTAGAATATTCTATATAGTGCTTTTGTAGCCACTGTGTAATTTTTAAACTTTCTGTTGAGGTTGTGTGGTAACTAATGTAAACCAGGTCTGAAATTATATATTGTCTGTGACTTCTGATTGGAAACTTTCTTGTTGGACTTTTAGACTGCATTTTTAAAATAAGAAATTCTATAGTTCTTAAAAATGTGTAAGTCTAGAAATGAAATCATAGTAGAGAATATGAATATTCTTTAAAGTATCAGAGCTAATGCTCTATTGCAGTTTAGAATGACAATTTTTGAAAACTATTATTATATCATTTTTTGTGAATTTTAATAGATTTTAATTCATTGCATATAGTATCTAAGAGGAGACTTAAAAATCAGGCCTTAAATTTTCCTTTATAAATATTGCTTATTTTTTTATTACTAAAGGAGAAAGCCTTGAAGATAACAAAATCAACAGTGCCTATGTTTTATCTGAGGATGACTCCATCATTCTTCAAGCGTTGGAAAACTTAGATGATGTCGTGGGTGGCAGTAAGTCCCCTTGAATACTTGTCATATTGTTAACCTTTTTTTTGCTTTTTTCAATTTTTTATCTTATCACAACTCATTTAAGCTTTATAAAGAGCTAAAAACATTTTCAGGTTAACAACTTTCTTCATTAAGATTTTTTAGATAGTGATTTTTTAATTTTTTTTTTATGTGAATTAGTTCTTTATTTAATTGATATTATTTCCTCATTGTAAAATCTGAGCAATGTGTTTATTCTAATAATGATTAGCTTTAAAATGCGGTATATCTTTTATATTTTTACACTTACATAGGATAATATTGTGATATCAATTGGTTATTGGTAAACTTATACGAGCAACTAAATGTAAAAAAAATAACCCCACATGAAATGTGTGGATGGAAAAAAAAAGTCCTTCCTGATATATACTTGAAGAAAAATTCTTTTCCTCCATTACTTTACAAATAACCTGATTAGACATTTTGACATCACAATATTAATACTTTGTAGACTTCATCTAGATGGTCTCAGGCTCTGTTTTTACCATTTAACTGGAGTTTAAAAAACAAGTTCAGATTTTCTGCATGTTTACTGTTGTTTATTAGTAAAACAAAAGATCGAATTGAGGTGCTCATGTCTGATTTGATAAATATTTTAAATGTTTTTCTTTTTTTTACCCTTTCCACAGAGAAATTCAATCGGAAAACTGGAGACATATGGCTAATTAAAGGACCACTAAATTATATACCTCCAGTCAATGTGAAAATTATTAAACAAAGGTAGACCCAATATTTACTATAAATTTATAAAAATTGTTTTATATCTTAATTTTAAATTGTCAAAAGTTAATATGCATATGTTGGGGGCAAACCAGGACTTCTATGTCGATGTCATCTTGTCTTTCTTTACTAGGTCTAATATCTGCTCTAACATCTTGTAGAAAAACTGGTTCTACTTTTTGCGATTGATTTGTTACTGATTTTTTTAAAAATCATTGAATTGTTTATTATTTTATAAAATTATTGGATATCTGTTAAATATTTTTAAAACTTCTATATTTCATTTTGTAGGAAAACAATCCCATTGAGTAAAAATGAAGGTGTTTATGTCCAAGATAAACACAATGGAAAAGTAAGAAATAGTGTCCATGTCTGAATGACTATTGTCTAATTAAGTACCGAAATGTTGTAAATTAACGATGAAACAGTCATAAGCATTTAAACATGTTAAGTTTTCAAATTTCTTCTTTCTAAGTTAAATAAAAATATTCTATTATATGATTTCAATTATTAACAATAATTGTATTACAAAAAAGTGCTAATATCATAAAAAGTATATGCTAATGATAACAAAAAAGTCACATTATAAAATTAGTTACATTACTGAAAAAAACTGTGATGATATTTTACTTCAAGTTTGTATTATTTTAAAATTGTTATATTTTCTGATCTAATTAGGAAGCAGAATTCGAGCCAGTGTTGCACTAACAAAAAAAGTTCCATATAAAGTAGTAACATTATTTTAAAAATATGTTTCATTCTAATTGTACGTACTTCAAAAATAAATGTGTATTCATGATTACAAAACATTCACAGGTGCGTTTGGTTATGGGACCTTGTGCCTTATTGTTGAAAGCAACTGAGGATTTGTGGCAGAAAGAACTAAGTGATGAAGTGGAACAGTTGTTGAGGTATCAACTCAAAGTAGTGACCTAGTCCTTTGGCAAAATAGTCAATATTTAACTTTTGATTAAATTTTATTTTCAGAAATGATTGCTCAGGCCTGACCTAATGTCATGTGAATTCATTTTAATTATTTTGAGATTTAAGATTGCTTACACCAATCTATAGTTATTGAAATTGTTTTTAGAAAAAACAAACAAACTCTCTTTGTCTCTGCATTGCTGTTACAAACTTGTTTGGATAAATGAAGAACAAAGATTGAACCATCTTCATTAAGTTCATGTTTAAGTGAAAAACATTGTCCTTGGCAAAACAGTTTTTTTCTATTGCTTTGATTTTGTTTAAACTGATTGCAACATTATACATATAAAACATCATCTGAAATATTTTAAGACTTTTTAGTCCACGCTGCTCAAATGGGTACCTGACATTAGTTAAGGAAAAGTACAGGCAGTTGGTCACTGTGCTGGCCACATATGCTACCCTCATTAACCATGGGCTACAGAGAAAGATGACCTTGACATCATCTTTATTTTAAAAAGATATTTGCTTTCCAAGAACATCAAGGATTCAGGGACTTAACCAAAGTTCCTAGAACATCAAGGATTCAGGGACTTAGCCAAAGTTCCAAGAACATCAAGGATTCAGGGACTTAACCAAAGTTCCAAAAACATCAAGGATTCAGGGACTTAGCCAAAGTTCCAAGAACATCAAGGATTCAGGGACTTAACCAAAGTTCCAAGAACATCAAGGATTCAGGGACTTAACCAAAGTTCCAAGAACATCAAGGATTCAGGGTCTTAACCAAAGTTATCATTCTTCTTAAAGGTTTCAACTTTTTATTAAATTTGTTTCTTTTCTGCTAGTAATGGTGGTGGCCTAGGTTCTGGTGACATAAGAAAACTTGCCTACTATGAACAATCTATTGATCCTTCTATCCTAAAGGTAATTTTTTGTGTGTGTAAAAGACAATGTCATCTTTTTATTTATTTACCAATTTATGTTATTGTTCTTTAAACTGTTTGATTTGTATAAAATTGGAATTCTTTCCTTGCTTAGAATAAAATTGGTCTTTAATGTTACAGGGCCGAGACAAAACAAGGGTTGTTACATATCGCTGCCCAAGCAATACGGCTGTACAGATCTATGACTACAAGAAGAAGACTGCTCGAGTCATCTTTGGGCCTGATTTAGTCGTTCTTGGTCCTCATGAAAACTTCAATGTGCTCAGTTTGAGTGGTTAGTTTCAGATCTATTCATTTGAAAATTATGTAAATCACTCTAGTTCTTAAGCATGACTGTTAAGTGAGAACCTTTTGTTTTGTTGGATTATGGTTTAAGCATGCCAATTGAGTGTTCAGTTTTTCTATTTCATCAGCTGGCAAGCCCAAAAAAGAAAATGCTCTCAAATCTCTGTGCTTAATGTTAGGGCCCGACTTTATATCTGATATCATTGAGGTACCTTAATTACTTTTATTTGACTTTTAAAATGTTTAAACTAGTATTCTTTAAGTTTTTTTTTCATTAATTCCAAAATATTAATTTATATTATTTATTTAAATATGCTACTTTCTAATATTGGCATTTTGTTTGTTATGGAACATAATAAAACATAAGAAAATGCAGAATTTGAAAAGATTTACACAGCCCTGTGGATGAAATTACACAAAATAGGTTTTTTATACCTTAATAAATTTTCCCAGGACATCAACAGCTGGACATTGGACTTTTGCTACTATAAATTTATAAACCCTAATCTTAATTTCTGCACTTTGGGTACACATAAAATTTAATATAATAGGATGGCATTATGGCAAAAATTTTCTTGTTAAAAATTTATTTGAATTCATAACTTGGTTTCTGGAATTTAAAAAAATTATTGATGTTATTGAACCTACATATTTAATGTTGCAATAGAAGTATTTATGGAAAAGATTAATAAATGTAGGTAGATAATTATGCTCATAAAAAAAAAAAGAGCTAATAAATATATTACAATAATTATTCTGATTCTGAGCAGCAAAAATTGAAGTACTTGTATGCATTTAATTTGTGTTTATTTTTTTTATGGGATATGCAGTGAAAAAAAGTTTCAATTGTTTCTTGTTAATGAACATTAAAACTCACATAGTAATTTATTACATTTGTTTTTCTTATTCAATTACTGTCTTATATTTAAAACTACAATTTTATTTCATTTACTGGAACTATTTCTTTTAGAAGTTTGACTACCATTGTTCAGCTATGTCTTTATTTAAGAATTGATTTTTCTGTTGTTAATGTTCTAGGTGGAAACATCAGATCATGCCAGACTACGTTTACAACTGTCTTTTAATAATCATTTTGAGGTAACATTTAAAACTGATTTTTTTTCCTAAGTCCATGCCTTAGGGTTGTAAATTACTTGAAGTAAAATATTTAATTATTATGCCTCTTTCTATAGTGAGTGAAACATAAAATAACTATGCTTGTGAGACAAGGTTCTGGCAATTTAGGTTTACAATATTTTCTATTAAATTAAAAAAATATCTTCATTCAAATTGTTAAACTTAAGTTTAAGTTTTAGCATTTTCCATATTTTTCTCAGCTTCATATACTAACAATTCCATTGGGTCGAGTTCTATTTTTGTCTGTGTCCATAAATGTCAGGAAGTATCCAAAAGTATAAAGCTTCTTTTCTTTCACATCTGTGCATATGTTGTTGTTTTTTTTTGTTTTTGTCTTGATTTGTGATTAATTACTTTTCATTATACAGGTGAACAAAAATGAAGAAACAAGTTCTCAGAAAATTTTTGCTGTGCCAGATTTCATAGGTTTTGCTTGCCGTCAAATAGGTAATTATGAATTTATGATGTTGCAATATCTAAAAGTAAAATTATTTATTAAGTTCATATTATTTAAAAATTTTTATATTTTCTGATCTAATTAGGAAGCAGAATTCGAGCCAGTGTTGCACTAACATCGTTTGATTCCTTTCATCGTTACTCTGCCAAAATTATAAGTACAGCAGTGTTTGGCAATGATTCACAAGGGAATCCTGCCACTGTTCTTAAGTTTGATGTCAATAACCTGGTAAGCTAAAGTTTAAACTTTATTTTAACTTTGAGAACATTTATTTCTGCCTTTGTTTGTTTGCACTGCCACTGTGAGGTATTTTCCTAATTCCAGGTAGTGAGCAGCATTGATATCCAGAGCATAGAGCCTGTAGATGTGAAGATGAGAGACAGTCTAAGTAAATCAGTCCAGCTTGCCATTGAAATATCCACCAAGTAAGATTTTGTTTTGGAAGAAAATGGAATAAGTTTAGATTAAGTTTATATCATGCATCTTTATGCTGTCTTGTCTAAGCACTTCAGTACAATTTACTGATCTCAAATTTTCTTTCAAACAGATCTATTGAAGCCTCTGCATCCCATGAAGCCAAGCGTGAGGAACAAATTGCCAAAGGGCAGCTGGAGCGCCAGATTTTAAAAACGGAGAAAGAATCTGAAAAAGAGAGAGCTAAACTGTATGAACTGCGAGCTCTGGCCTCAGCTGTGGAGTCCACTGGTCAAGCAAAAGCAGAGGCCCAAGCCCAAGCAGAGAGACTTCTGATTGAATCTCACAGTCAGATTGAAAGTAGGTCAAGTTGTCTTTTTCAGACAGTCTAAAGTTTTGAAGAAGCAGGACTTGTCACTAGAAGTTGAGTCAAGTAGTAACATCCTGTGTAATGGAAATATAGGAAAATAAAAAGTTTTAGTTACTTTTTAATCTAAACAACAACAGAGCCATAAATATTTTAATGTAAATATTTTAATAACACAATTTTTTTCTGTTTCACATCAAACATATAACTTTTTCGAATAGAATAAATGACTTGGCTGACAGAATATTATTGTTGAATCAATACATCACAGTGAAGATACAGATCCTTAATAACTAGCCATTACAAAATAATAGCAACTGTTTGATAAACACTGAACAATAATCTCAATAATTTTCCTTCTGTTCTTTAGTCTCGTACAAAGACTTTACTGGATATTGTCTACAACGTTATTTATTGGCATTTTCTTCAACCCTCTCAACCTTCTTTTTCTACTTCTAAATGATCTTTGTTTACAAAGTCTTTGAAAAATTTGGTCTGACAAACAAGCTTTTTTTTTCTTACCCATACACATTGAGACCCAGTAGTTGTCCTCACTCAACTGGCTTGCACACTCAGGCATGACACTTGTATTTGATATCAAAGGCAAAATCACATTCTCATCTTACAATATAGACAAATAGGACTAGCCTTGAAAATCTAAATCATTGTTTTTAAGAACATTTTCAGTCAACAAATGTCTGATATTAAATTGGTCATGTGGTGGTGTAAAAAGACTGTACCCACATCTCAGTATTTGTAATCAGCTTTTTCTATGAATTTCTTAATTGTATTTTACTTTCTAATTGCTTTGAGAAAGTACCACTCCAAATGAATAATAGATGCAATGACTTAACCATGGTAGTAGATCATAAATAATAACTCTCATTACAGTACTTCAGAGCAAATATATTTGTCCTTATGATTTATGTAGTAAGACTTTTATTTTAAATCATGTATAAATAATGCTATCACACCATGGACTAATGGTATTTAGCTTAAATTTAAATTTTGTCTTCAAGCATCTTAAAATTGGTCTAAAGTACAATTATATGTTTGAATTAAAAATGTCTTCCTGTTTCAAATAAAAAATCATTTTGCCTGCTTTAATTTAGTTTTTATTTTAACAATTAATTTTCAGTTGCTCGTTTGAAAGCTGAAGCTGCTGAAATTGAACATGATGCTTTATTGACATCGCAAAACTTGGTACAGATATTCATACATTTATATATTCAATGTACATTAATGAGTGTGTGTGGTGGCTTCATGTTAAAGTGCTTGACTTCCAAACCAAGCAGTCTCGAGTTTGAATCTTGCTGAAGACTGAAATTTTTTAGATAAGTCAACTATCATAGGTATCTGACATACTTTGGAGAAGTAAGGGCAGTTGGTCATGTTGCTGGCCGTATGATACCCTCATTAACCATTGGCCATAGAAACATCTTCTATCCCATAGATCTCGAGGTCTGGTATTTTTTAATCAATTCTAAATGGTACCTGACATTCCTTGGCTGTAGGTCATTGAGCTGACAACCTCATTAACCCCTGGCTATGTAAACAGATCTACGCCATCGGATTAAATTATCTACATGTACCTACATTAAAGTGTTATATAATATATTGTCTTAATATAAATGATGTTCTGAAAAACTATATTTAAGTAACTTCATCTAAAATGTCTACTTTACTTTGGCTAAGTATTAGCTTATAATATTAATATACTTTAAAATTTTTTTTTTTTTTTGTAGGTTCGGACTCAAGAAATAGACTTTAAGAAAAAACAGAACTCTCTTTATGTGAGCAAGGAAAAGGCTTATGCAGCTCTAGAAGTAAGATGTATTATATACATCCATAACATTTTTGTTTAATACTCTAAAGTTTTTTGTCTCTTATGTATTTCCATTTAATCTTTAATATTTGTCACTTATCTGTAAAATGAAAAAGCCCTGTTACTTTTTTAACAGTCTATATCAAGACTTTGACAAACATGCTAATATTGTTAACATGTAGTATCAATTTAATAAGAAAAGTTTGTCTTAGAAGCTATATGAATCTATGTAGGTGCGCAAGTTTACAGAAATGGTGTCAGCTCTAGGAGCTCAGACGTTGGCTGCTATGGCAAATGCAGGACCAAGCAATCAGGTAACTTTGCTGCTTAATATCTTGGGATGCTTTAAATGTCCTCATAACAAGTATTCTTCTTTTATCTCTCTTTTTCTTGACATGCGTCACTGCCCTAATAACCTGTGAACCATTTAACGCTTGAAGCCACCAATGATAATTCTACATGGTCAAATAATTAAAAGATAATAAGCAAAATTGGGCTTCTTAGCTGCTGAATCAATTAACAACTTTCTGAAATGGCCTTGTAAACAATGACTCATGCTAAAAATGTATGTGTTATGAAAGTGTCTTCTGGCATTGCATTGAAGCTCTTTAAAAAACAAATTACATTAGTGACTGCAGTTCTCTATAACAGTGTTAGCATCACATGTACAGTGGAAATGACAATAACTCTGAGGCAACACTAATACAAATCATATAAAATATTTTTAAAAGTAATTTAGAGCATTTACATTTTGATGATTGAAAAGAACAATTTATAACAAAATAAATAATAATTAAAAAATACATTCCACTTGCATGTACTGAATGTATTTAAAATGCAAAGTAACTAGACTAACTTGTTTCCTCTTCGATCAGCTTAATTTGTTGCAAAGTTTAGGACTGGAAAGTGTTTTGCTGACGGATGGCAACTCTCCCATCAACTTGTTCACCACAGCTGTTGGACTTGTTGGTCAACAATCTGAACAGAATTGTTAGAGTTCTTTTTTTTTACAGTCCAATATATCAACAGCCAGGAACAGCTTCAACCACAATGTAAATTGCTTAACTTTTCATGACTTAAAGGGACTTTGTTAAGAGATGACTGAAGCCTTATCTTTTGGGTACTAATGTGATATTGTAGCAATATGTTCTTGTGTCTTGTGATGGACCTTGTGATTTATTTTCTGTGGTGCTCTTTTTGCTCCATTTTTTTTTGTTAAAGATCTACATTTCAAACATTTATACAACTTCTGTATTTATTTCTTTACATTTTATGTTTAGAAAGTAAACATGACTTTTATTTACATTGTTTTATATTTTCATATCTTAAACACTGTAAAATATTTTACATGAAATATAATACAGAAAATTTTTTTTTTTCAAAATTAAAAACTCTGAAAAAAAACTTTGATCTGAATAACATTTGACTGCTTGAAAATGTTATGTAAAGATCTTTTTTATAGTTTTTTTTTGCAAATAAAAAATTTTTTTTTTTTTAAAAAAAAATTTGCTCAAACCACTTTTTTAAGTTTTCTGTAGTTTTTTTATTCCTTATTATAAAAAGTTTTTCCTTTGAACTTAAGGAATTGATTTTTTTATTTAAAGTTATAGCCACTAAGTATGTCTTCTAATTTTGTACAAAATATTACTTAGCATCATTAATATAGTGCCAATGATTATTATTTTGAAAGTTAGTTTAGAAATTTAAATATGTATGTAGAATAAATTAATTCCATTTTCTGTTTCTGTTTGTCTGTAAAGTGGAACATATTTCTTAACATAGTATACAGATTTAAATAGGTGAACAAAAGAATGAATTTATTGAGGTTCTTTTTTAATGGTATTCATTGATAATCTTATTTAATAATTTGTTACAGTCAACGTTTGTGAGGTGTTTAGAAAAGTATCTGCCTATATAAAGGAAATAAACTAAAGTGTTGTTCCTTTTAAAAAATGTTCACATCACAAACCTAATCAAAATTCCCTTGAGAGATTAATACATTTATATCTTTCTTACATAAAAGCGTTATACAATTTAATATAATAATATTAAGATTGTGTTTGTTATATGGCATATCAAATATTTCAGCTCTATCTGGGTTGATTTTTTTTTCATCATAACGTTGATATGTTTAACAATGTTTGAATTTAGGACATTGTAAAAAATATGTCTGTTAGATTACCTTCATTTTTTTTTTTACTTAAAAAACACAATTTATGATGAAACAATAATGCTTTGATATTATCAATATTTTTTCTCATCCTTTATCTTGTTGACTTGTGTGTTGCAAACAATTCATATCATAATTGCCATATTTATAAATATATATTTTGATAATTTTTTTTTTTACACTATCAATGTTTTTCTCAATTTCTTGCAAGTTTTTATTTGGAAACAAAATATTGCAATGATCATAAGGACATTGAAGGAAAATATGCTTAGGATTGTTTTCTGATCATTCCATTTTCCAAGACGAAACCTTATTTGTGTTATTTCACATTTTGTTCTATTATCCTTTAGAAAATGGACTCCTTTTCAAGACACAAAAAAAAAAAAAAATTACATATAGCTGATGTATTTAAATAGTACCTGAAAATTGTTGGTATATGTTTCAGTTGACTGTTGTTCTAATGAACCAGTTTTCTAATAATAGCATTTTTGTTTGTTTTGGCCTAGAGCCCAACATCTGAGCCCAATAAATCACCTATATAAATACCACTGGCAGCAACTCCCCCAACTAAGGGGAGGAAACCAAATCTCCGCTGGAGGGGGGAGAACTGCAGTCTCTGTTATCTTTATGACTAAACAAATACATACTGCTTAGATTTCTCTTTCTTCTCTAGTGCTGACATCTTACCTACTCGGCTGTCACTTGGAACAAGGGGAGATTATCTTGTACCCAGTGAAATATCAAAGCAGCTTAATATTAATATCTTAAATATTTTCTTATCACTATGTGGTTTTTAGCAGGCTATCACCAGTACCATATATTTTGTATGTTATTTATTCAAGTATTTGCTAAGTAAAGACGGCCTGATGAATTAGATTACTGGCTTAATGATTAGATTATTAGTTACTTTGTTGTAAACCACCCAGTTGCAATGTTGAAGTTTATACAAGGATTAAAGACTTTTGACTTCTGTATTGTGCACATTTATAACTTCCTTTATTTATAAAGTTCAAATATTTCTTCCCAGGGTTTCTCAAACATTGACACTGCAGGACTATGGTAGTGACACCACAGTATCTACATACAATAATCTAGTTACCATAGTACTGAGAACTATCGTATTGTGGTATTATGATAGATACCATAGTATTTAGTACCATAGTAGTATGATACCACCCCTTAGTCTGTGGACCGTTAGGTCACCAAGCAAGACTTGTAGACCGTCTTTTTCCATTCCTCTCTATCCTTTGCCCTGTCTAGAACCTCTTTCAGTGGCAGGCCCGTCCATTCTTTTATGCTGTCCTCTCACCGCTTTCTCTGTCTGCCTCTTCCTCTTTTCCTGGTACTGTTCCCTGGAGGAAGGTCTTTGCGAGCCCCGAACTGTAAATGTAATGCGTTTACTGCCTACATTTTGTTTGTTGTGATCTTTAAAGGCTTTGATATCGGTTTTTTGGTTAGGTTGTAAGAGTCTTAACTCTTAAGTAGAAGGACATGTATTCAAGTCCTGGTGTGGAGGAGGGTCGCTACTTGGAAGCGGAAGATGTCTCCAAGTTTGATATTGACGTGAAATCACGTGTCACTCTGTGCTCTCCAGGTGGTTGTACTGCGTGATATCTCGAGGGAAGCAGTTCTGTTAAACCACTTTAACTCAAGTTACTAAATTCACAAGAACTTACAAAATCGAATAAAGTTTGTAAAATTAGTGAGATATGGACTCGTATATAAAACACAATGAGCACTGTGTGCAAAAGCTAACTTGTAGAAGCGCTGTATGGGTCAGTTACATAGTGACTATAGTACTGAATCCTAAGTTACGTAGTCAGGGATGCAAATATCTGACACAAACACCTTTATTTAACTAAGCAGAAGAACTTTGCATAATGAATATATTAATAGCCCAATCATTTCACTTTGCCCACAGGCTAATGAATACAATATAGTTCACGAGTACTTTGTTATTAGACCATATTAATAG